>OX459042.1:25765769-25985753 GCA_949775005.1 Orthosia gothica
ACCGTGCTGTCCCGCGAGGCAAAGATAATTATTATTTCAGCCTCATGACCAACGTTCTACTTCACCAACGGAATAACAAAATAATAATATATTTCACATAAAAAACTTGTAGTAGTAAGAGATCCCACAGAATCTGCAGTCAATTTGTATTTGATTAAATTTATTTTTATGTAAGATACTTGATAAAAACAATACATATATCTGGAGTTCACTATTAAAAATAAAGTTCCTTTTCTTTCTTAATTTATTTATATGTCGGGTTTGTTCAATAGTACGGACGTAAAAACAAATCACAAGCACACCCTTGGCGGCAATTAAGAGCAACTACGCATTGGCACGCTGTTTATAAGCACGTGCGTGGTGGACAATAAGGCAGTTGAGTACTGACCACCTTGGAGCTAACACGTCGTAGAATCAGTGTTGATCAGTTATATTAGCAAGCAAGATTGTAACTGTGATATTTGAATAAACCCAGTGTATCGAATAATTATGTGATTTCATTTGCACGATTGTACCCACTGAACTGCCCACACACGATCTCGTAACCTAAGAATACATTCTGACTTTCCGATTGTTTACATCTATCGGCCAGCCTTGATGCGACATATATAAGGTAAATGTTGTAAGATATTTCCTGGCAATCCCGTAGCCATATATTTTACTATTAAATAAATCCATCCATTATTATTTTCTATCGCGTTGTATTGTATTGTATTGGAAATCATTAATAAAAAATTGTTTTATCAAAAACCAATTTACCCGCTGTTTTTTTTCAGTGGGGCCTTAGGCTATAAGTTCTCGGCGGATAAACCCTTGTGTAAATGTCGGAGAGATTACGCACTGTTGAGGTTACAAGCTTGAATAACCCTTTTCTTGTTTACTTTAGGCTGGTTTTACACGCCCAAGTTACCTGGCAGACAAAACTAAAAGACTAGCCTTTTTGTAATAAAAAAGAAAGTAGGTTTATTAGAGCATATATAATAAATACTTGGCGGTCCCGTTTAAGTTTTTGTTTGAGTTTTGTTCAAACTTCCCCAATGGTTTAAATGGTGAACTATCCTTTTCAATACAGATGTTGAGAATGAAAAGTATGGTGAAGTAAACAGAGCGAAAAGATATATATTTAAATAGAATACAATAATGATGAAACTGTGTCCAACTGACTTAATTTTTGCAAGTACAATATAGGTTAATCGTTATTTATAAATTAAATATTTAAAATCACTGATAGACAACGCAAAGTCTAAACCTCTGGGGCTTAAAGCATTTATGCCCCAAGAATTCATCATATAATGAAAGTTGTTTTTTTAAAGTTCATCCTCCAAAGGATTAAATAGAGGATGAAAGTTTGTATGCAAGTTCGTAAATTATTGCATTGTCATCGGTCCTTGTTAAGTGTGCAATCATTGTAATTTTTGCCGAAAGGAGATCGCTAAAACTCAGTGCGCACAACAAACCAGTAAAATAAATACCTGAGCAAATATTATAGTAAAACCAAAATAACTCATCACTTTAACACCAGCACTTCACAAAACAAATTTACATTTCAACACGCACCTTCTACCTGCCCAGTTTCGTAAATCGCAATAGGCTTATGCGTATTTACATTCGCACGCTCTTTAATTCCCCAGCGTGATCCCTCTTGTGATCCCCTGGGTTTGCCCAACGCTACACTACAGTTCTCCAGGTGTAGTGTGACCTGAGTGTGACACTTATCCACCTGCGACACCAGCTCCCCCTAGGGAATAGCTTGGCAACAGCTAAACTGGCATATTCTGGGATAAGTCCCCTTGAGCACTGATTGAAGGAGCATTATCTCGCCTTTGTTAATACGATTTTGTTTTATTTTCTGCCTGAGTTTTCTCTGAAGATGTTTTCTTGAGAATATGCTTTATTTTTATTTTCAAGTTCAAATCACAAAGAAAAACTTCAGCTACCATAAGTTGTGAATTAGCCCCTTGAGTTCCTAAAAAGTGGCTTTTTATTGGTTTCTGTAATAACGGCACACAACCGGTTAAACTAAAAAAAAGTGGACTTTAGAAGTCCTCTTCTAAAGTCCACTTTTTTTTTGTTTTCAGGGGCAACCTTCAAAAGGCGCCTGGACTTTTGCAACAAGACTTTGGGGTAAAGACCAGAGCTGTGGAATTTTTACCACACTAAAAACACCTTGGTGATCACCATCAGTACGTAAAAAAAGAGGCCCCGTAACCTCTTAAAAGACCACCCCGGTACCCCGCCTGTGCAACGCCTTATAGGACACATCCCTGGGTAGACTAAATGATCGTCTCCCCTGAGCCTCGCTGAAACGCCCTGTATACTGGTTCACAAGAAAAGTAACAACGGGGCCTTCTGAAACATACTAAGTAGGTATTATGTGGCTCAAGCGAAAAACTCCTATAACAATCGACGACCTGGTGATGGCTTGGGAGTCCACTGGATGCGAGAAGTCCTGTGTCCTGCAGGCAACGTAACGACACTGAAATGATGATGGCATCTTCATGATTTAGGTAGAACAAACAGCAGGACAGTTGTTAGAGTCATTACAATTTAAGGCACTTACAAACTCCTCTGGTTCACATAGTAACGGGCTTACAAACCCGTAGTGCCACAAATTAATGGAACATGGCACATACTCGTAATTAGCCTGAATAATGATATTCGAGTGTAACCTGCCTATGTGGAATACTGAGCAGCCTGAACCACAAAAATAAGCTAGGAAGTATCAATGATGCTTTTCACAGCCAACAAAAGTGGCACAATCCAACACTCATCATAAATATAAAAATTCCACCAGTTAAAAGTACAAGCAAATGTACACAAAAGTAAACAATAAAAATGTAACGGCACGGGTTGTTTTCTCCAGCTTAAGGCTTAAGAGCAACGTGGTGATTCGGCAACAGAGAGCATTCAAATTTAACGGTCGTGCTCTATAGTCAACGATCCGAGTTGAGAGACTATTGTAAAGCTCAGTTTATAGCCCCCGGCCCCGAGTTACAAAGGAAACACGGTTATAAAGAAAACCGGGCAATTAGGCGGATTCTGTTTTTAGTCGTTTATTAAATGTTTTTTTTTGCAGTGATTGATTATTGCTCTATTTTTGTTGGTTTCTGTTCTGCATGGTACAAAATAATAATAAAGAAGTATGTCCTTGCTGGGTTCGAGACGCACGGGACCGGTCATTGCGACGGCGCTTGGGGGAGACTTATGTTCAGCAGTGGAGTTCTTTTGGCTGAAACGATGATGATGATATTCTCGCTCTAGGTTAGATACTTGTAACTTTGTACGTAACAGATTTAAGTTTGTAACCCCTAAGTTAAAACAACATGATTCATCGGATGAAATAAACTTCCTAGAAAGGAAATCCTCAACTAGGGAAGATAGCACCATCGTGTTTGAGCTTGTTTAAAAAAAAACATTATACTTATCAAGTTAACGCTAACTGCAATTATTGTTTACGGTGTGTGACGTCGTAAGTAAATGTGGTAATTTGCAATCCGCACAAATAGTTTACATGCAATACCATTATCTCTAGATTACTCTAGACCGTTTTAATTAGATTATTTTTATTATTATTGAAAGGTTCGATTTTTACCACCATTCTTATGGTAAACGATGCGAACGAGCACGCTTACCTAGAATTAACCTACTCACTCTTGACATGACCCTTCAGATTGTACAGTTGTGGGCACGTAACTTGTAAGAGTCGCTAGATACGCACTTGTTGTTTTTTAGGTCGCTTTGGTTACCAAGCGGGGAAGTTTAACACTGTTCCGAGAGCACGATTGGTTGGTCAGTTGACAAAAAGATCGACTGACCGATCGCGTCGCGTCCACGTTCCGTTCGAACTATATGGTGGTTGATGAGTTCGCGCGAACTTACCTCCACTACGCCAAACCCATATAAAGTTACATGCCGGCGACTACAGCTAGATTTATGAATGATAACCATCCTAAAAGCCTATTACTTTGCTATCGCACTCCATTCATAAATACCGTTAAAAACCGACATAACAGAATTAAAGGCGAATTAAATTCATCAAAACATAATCGACGGGTTAAGCGCTTTGTCAAAAATCTAGATACTAGTACAAGTCAAACGCTTGAACGTGCATAGTAACATGCAATTGGTTTTTGACTTCGTTATAAAATTTTGCGTGGCTTATAATATAGCGTTGGTTTTCTAATATTTGCAATAGTTATATCATATAAATAATTTTCTGGAATAAAAAGTTGCCTATGGCTTTCAGCGACAATATAGCTACCATTGTTACCAACGTTGAAGTATAGGATCCGGATTTCCATAGATTCCTTCTTTCTAATAAACCGACATGCGATTGCAGTAACCCTGAGAGATTTGCCCTCATTTATTGAAGAGTTCTGTTGTATATCTCCAACGTTCTTCATCAGATCTTCACCAAATTGATATGATTCAAACGCAAAAGAGTTTTCAAAATTGGTCCACAATTGACGGAGAAGTGGATAAACATACATTAAATAAAAATATACAGTCGAACCTATAACCTCCTCCTTTTTTGGAAGTAAATTAAAAAAATTATTTAAATTTTAAGCCTAACTTGTTCTTGCCATGTACAAAGAAGTCTTTGGATATCTTATCGAAGAAGATTTTTTTATGCCTAGGTTTTTTGTCGGAAACAGGGAAAATACAATTCCTGTAAAAGTACACCTCACCGAGAGTTTTCTTTCATTTTCTCGTATCATTTTATGTTACAAAAAGACATAACACTTGTAACAAAGCTTGTGGCGTCGCATGAACTCAACTTATTTTCAACACTAAAGCGCTGTATTGACTGGCCAGTGGAGAACGTTAAAATTTTACGTTACTGCAGACGTGCACAAGCGAACTGTATACCACTTACAGGATTGTAAACCCGGGTTTATATCGCGCAGTTGTTGGGTAACGGATATAACCGTTGGTTTCATGGATTGTTGAACAATTACATGGGTGTATTGAAAATCTGTTTGCGGTTTGCAGGGATAGGGGTGTATGATAATCTGAATAAAGTATTGTCTATGCCTACATAAATATATCCTACCATAATCAGCATAATAATGTTCACTCTGCGGGGACACAGACCTCCTCTGTGTGAGAGGTACGGCCCATCTATAAACATTATATTTTTTTATAATTGTTCGGTCAACCTTTGTAGTGAATTAAACATTGAAAATCGTCCTTACTAGCACGAATGAAAGATGCAGTTAAAGTCAAATTATATCTATGTGTGTGCGGTTGACTCTACTAATTGAACTTAGCCTCTAGAATGGTCTCCAGACAAGTAACATTCTATCAAAAAAAGCGTCGCGATGGCGACTGGGAAAATGTCACGTGGTTAATACCTACTTAATTTTTTACATTTGGCATTTGGCACTATCAACATAGCTGACATTGAAAGACACTAGAGGTTCTGTTCATCCTATTTCCCACTACTATTATAGACGTGAAAGTTTGTAAGGATGGGTGGATGTTGGTTACTCATTCACGAAAAAACTACTGAACGGATTTTAATGACATTTTACAGAAATATAGGCTAGCTAAGCCTTTAATTTATAAAGGTAGGTACTAATTCCACTTGGGTGGAGCCGCGGGCAGCAATTAGTTATGTATCGTAAGATCGAAGGCTTAGATAAGTTTCATAAATTAAAACGAAAGTAGGTAAAAATCGATTTCAAAATATCAGCCACTTTCCGAATAGAAACTGAAGTGTCCACTCAATCTGCCTTTTATATATTTCAAAAACTTTAGAAAAATACTGCAAGACATAAAATCTCGTACAAAACATTGAGTTGTAAAAACACGGTTTTCAGTACAAGTTGAAGTGAGAAATAAACTTACATGAGCTTACATTCAACGAGCCATGAAAAGAACGGGCACATTCAAGAATTTCTGTGCAAAAATGTGGCTCAAATTCTGAACCATGTTCCAAATTATGTACCAGGGCAGTAGGGGCCAGCGGGGGTTGCTTTCACAGAACGTACTATCATTAAAGTATGAAAAGAGCAGCATTTCATGAAATGTTTGAGCAGTACACGTACGAATTTTACTGCAAAAACCAATGAAAATTACGAGTTTTGGATTCAAACTCAAAATTGTATCAATGCGTAGATATAGTATAAGACAAGTAAAATTTCAAAATTTAAATAACCCCCGACACATTTATCTTGCAAAATCACCCCGATTCAAACAGTAAAACGCCTATAACTTTGAATGACTTAACCGATTTGATTCAAATATAATAACATTCATAGCTAAGAACACTCTCGACAAAATTACTTTTCAAACAAAAAAACTTAATGAAAATCTGTTCATCCGTTTAGGCGCTATGATGCCACAGACAGGGGTCTCCCTTGTTTGACCGAAAGGAATTTGACAAATTTTCACTTCCCAAAAAAATTTTCGCATAATTTCATTAGCCAAATTATTACTTAGCAATAAATCTATTCACAAAAAATTGTAACGCAAACCTAATGTTTGGGAAATGAACGTTTAAACTATAACTTGTTTACCAACTAGTACTTTTAACATTTTTTATTTAGTCAAATATTTCAGTTGGAATAACAGTTTTAACGCAAAATCAAATAAGCCAAATATTTATACTTTTTTACTTTCCTTTTTTTATATATATTTTTTATTTTTATTTATTTATTTATTATTTATTTAACCATTAATATACACACACACAGTAAATAGACAAGAAGAAGGAACAGAAAATAGGTACAAAGGTATGCTTATTTCTATCGAAATCTCTTCCAGCATATCTGCGAGAGGAGAATTGCAAAAAAAGATATGTAATTTAATGTAGTCGTTCAACATTTTTTTTTAAATAAGTTATTATCCTAATCTAAATAGTTCAGTTCCGGGTAACCTACTAAAAACAATCTCTTTTTTTTCTATTAATGCAAGTCGTTTCTGGCACTCGCCGGCCGCTGCCGCGGCACCGCTCGCTTCGCTCGCTCGGCTCGTGCGTAGGAGGTCACAGTTTTAACCTAACCTAACCTAACCATTTTTTAATAATTAACCTACTCTTACTACTTCCTTAAATAAACTAATACCAAGTAACCATAAATTTGACTTGTTTCAGACAAATTGAAATAATTAATCGAATTCTGCAACACAAGACTAAATACTCCGAAATAAAATTGCTAACGTCCTTTGCAATTTTTTTTAAATTGTAATGTAAAAATATTTTGCATTAAACAAATGATTATATTAAAATAATTTTTAAATTAAATAATTCCCAAAACTTCTTATTTTTTTTTGCCTTAATATTTTTTGTCTTAACAAATCATTTCACCAAACGTTTATTGTCTGAAGATTGTTTGCTGTAATAAATCATTTGATTAAAGACCAAATGCCATAATGACATTATACTTGGTAATATTTTGCCAAAAAAATTTGACCAAATAAAAATATGCGTCCTAAAATCATTCGACATATTGCAATGGTATAAAAAAAGGTTGCTAAAATTTGTTTGGGTAATGAAATTTTGTCAAAATCTTTTCGGCAAAACGGCAGGATCCCCACAGACAGACACACAAATACACAGTAACACACGTGAAACTTATAACACCCCTCTTTTTCCAGCGGGGGTTAAAAATAGGAACAACCTGTATCAATTTAAAAACTTTCCACCACTTTAGTTTTAAGGATGGTAGGCCGGAGTGGTCATTGATGTGTGCTTGTTAGAGAATTATTTCGCATATACCCACTGTAATTTTTATTCTTTTTATTTTTGCTTTTTACCTAAGTACCTACATAAGTGGTTATTATTATTATTATTTTTCTTTGTATTTTGTAGTCGATGTTTTTGGCGCACGGCAAATCTCTTATGAGTTTATGTTGGCATCAATTTAAATATATAAAATGTATGTATTACTACTGATTACATAAAAAATATAATAATTACAGCAGAACAATTTGTAACAAGAATTTTGCGATATTTTTCGTTGTAGGCCCAAATGCAAATGTCTTACAGGCTCAAATTCAAGATAAATACACATCATACACACACACATCAGTCACGTCACCAACATGTGGCAAATAACAAAAATATAGTTCCGTTGAAGTCGTTAGAGATCGACCCCATGTATGAACCTTTAAACAGGTTTCTACCATTAACACAGCTGTCATACACACGATCCTATGACGATTGTGCGATACGGCCGCCATAGTTCCGACCGTTATCGGTACCAAGCCTCGTTTGGACGCTTGCCATCACATCCCTGAGAGACCGATTCCTTCGCAACTGCAAATATTTCGCTTACGAGCTAGTGCTATATTATAATGGTTTGCGGATGTAAGTGCAGATGATAAGTAAACAGAGGCGTTTACAACAGGCTACTTAACTCTACATTTTGGGTCATTAAATATCATTACAGTACATTTGGTTTCGTAGGTATATTTTTAGTAATTCCAGAAGTATTGTCTAAGCACAAGTATAAGCTTTAATGTTTCCCACTACTAGAACACAGGGCTCCTCCGCGCGAGAGGGAGTGGGCCTTAGCCCGTAATACACCACGCAGGCTCAGTGCAGGTAGTAGTAGGTAAGTGGGCCGCTGTAGGTACAACCTAGTCAGATGGGGGTACTCCGATCAGCCACAGTGCGACTGTGGAACCGCACCGCAAACGATGCCCCATCTGTTGTCGTGCTCTCTGTGCACAAACACCTGCACCATGAAGGACCTGTGCGAGGCCAGCGCTAGGGCTGTCGACGTTGCTGAATTCTGGTCGAAGCACAACATCTAAATTAAAAACAAAAAAATGGAATCATCGACACGATGAAGAAGAAGAAGGACATAGGATTCTTGGAATTCAGAGAAATTGTTTTCTAAATAAAAACTTTAATCATGGTAATTAAACGCTTGCAATAAGTTCGTGACCCGATGACAAGTTATGAATGATCAGATTCATAACACAATGCTAAAGTAGAAATATTTCACAAAAAAGAATGATTTCTGTTTTCGATAATAAAATCACAAAGTAAAAAAAACAACCATTTAGCTTGAATAATTACCGTCATTTGCGTCAAGATAACTACTTAATTATTTAAAACGTTCGCTTTTAGGAACCGTAAATTTTAATTTATAAAAGACAAAGGGTTTCGATTCACGGCAATTAAGTTCTATTAATACCAAAACATTTACGGGATTTTTGCTCGAAGAGTTCTGAATAAACAATTAGGGCATCAACTTTTTGTTTGGATGCTTTGTCGATGGCAGAATGGTACTTTCATGTGCTATTGGGACCAGGTATTCGAATTTTGAATATTGCGCGTTCCCGCCCGTAATTTTAAAAGTTGCTTTAATTAAACAATATTTGGATAAAATGTACATTTTGCTTAACATTTAGGAACTCAGAGAAGTGTTAATTGTAATATTTTATTAATTTCGACGGTTTCGTGGCGTAACCCCGTTAAATTACGTCGTTTTGTTGCAAATTTAAGTTTGTAAACAAAGTTACGTGGTATAACTTCTTTTATAAATAAATTATTATTTTAATAATATATCGCCCAACATTTTGTTACTTCGCTTTTATTTTAAAGTAGACTTAATCAAGAAGTAAGTGTTATTACTTCATTACGTTATTTTAACTCAGGCAACCCTTTAAATCTGAATGAAGGGAAAGTTTTCATTGGTAATTATTTTACTACAGCTAGTAAATCACACATCGTTTTACCCATAGTCCGCAAAGTACCTTTACGTAAAGGCTGCATTCGGCATCTATAAGCTGCCTTTAGAAACAGTGAAGTAACTTATGTAGCTAACTGTAACACGGTAACTGATGACAAAAAAGATAATAATAATTGCATGGTATATTCCAAATCAGGGCAAAAGGTGGATAGGTCAAACTATTCGACCCTAAAAGAAGATGTCTCACAATTTCAATATTTTCAGTTTGGTTCATCTACTTACTAATTTTTAACTTACCTTGTTTCGTTTCACTATCTACTACCTTGTAATATATAGTTTAGTATGGAATGGTACCCGGACAGACCAAAAATATGTACAATTCTAAAACAATATTGTCATCAAGCCTCTCTTGGCAAGCGGTTAAAGGTACCTAAAGTTCCAAGTATTCAGATCTATTTTAATCTAGCCCGCCAGAGTCCTCTAGCGATCACTTGATCAACATGTACCTAACGGAGGCTGGAGCGATTGAGCCAATTATCTCCCTTTGTACTGGTAAAAGGCGTTTTCAATGCAGATTCTAGGCGAAACGCTCAAAGCAGTTCAGAATCTCGGAACAGAATATAGAGATTTTAAATTTTAAAGAGTTTGCACTGGTTTAACATGTTCGATTTTGGAATTGGAATTTGAATGTGTGTTCTATTATATGGGCGAAAAAAAAGGTAATTTAAATATAAAAAACCTGACTGCTTAAGAAGGGAACTAAAAAGATGTAAACAAGAAAAAAAAATAAAAACATATATATATCCTCCGACTGCACAGCATGTTTTTTTCTTGTTTACAGCTTTATGTATTCTCCGACAGTCGGTTCCCTCCATGTTTGTTTTTTTAACTTCACCTATCTAAGAACACTTAGACGGCCAAGACGTAACTAACGATGTCTTAATTATGTAAATCTATCCAGTGGTTTGCGATATATGAGGTAATAAAGAATATTACACACACACAAAACATACAAGATACGCGCGAAAAACATAACCCTTTCCTTGCAGTCGGGTAAAAAGACCGTAGTTAAATTTTTTTTTTATATATTATAGGCTCGCGTTTGACCACTATCTCACCTAATGGTAAGCGGCCTGGTGGTAATTATGGCTGGAACAGGGTTGTCCGATACCTTGCAAATTATTTAAGCCGTTGGTTTCGGGTTTTATTTGTAGATCTTTGAGAGCCGTTATGGGTAGTCAGAAGCCAGAAAATCTGAAACCAATTAGAATAAGGGCTGTCGTGTTATAATACCAAGTTACAGGATTATGTCAGTATGCAGATGAATATAAGAATTTTAAATTGTGCGACTGCCTCCTTGACCTTTTCAAGGAGGCAGTCGCAGAATTAAAAAATCTTATGTTCATATGCATACCGCTGGACTGCAAGCCAACGCCAAAGTACATAATTAGGTAAGGCTAGGCAGATTGATTTAATACTTTTCAGGTTCTCTTTTTTCAGGTATAAATTGGATAGCTCTAAATTAAAATGCACATGGAAAACTAACCATTTACACAGCTCTTTTTTATTTTAAACTTCTATCGAAATTTCTAGCCTAGTGCATAGAATCTTTAAAAAATGTCCTAAATCAAGTGACCAGACACTGACAGATTCGATGCGAAGTGGAATCGAGTTGCATGTCGAGCAAGTGAATGCGAATCGTTTCAAAAATCGAGTTTCCATCAATCGTTAAGAGAACTATCTGTTTAATGTTGATTGATTGATCGACGAAGCTACCCAAACAGTTTTTTTTTGTTATTGGTAGGCTTGCGTTTCGCCGCTATCTCACCTGATGGGATGAAGCAACGTAGTGGTCGACGATTGAGCTCGCACTCTTGACTTAAAGACCTAAAGATGGAGAAGGTTTACTTGTTATACTTAACCATAGATATTTAGGTATTTACATATATAAAAAAAGTACACAGTGTATATACTTTACTTAATTACCCGGCTGCAAGGAAAGGGTTATGTTTTTCGCGCGTATCTTGTATGTTTGTATGTATGTAATATTCTTTATTACCTCGTATGTTTCAAACCACCTGACGGATTTTTATAAATAAGACATCGTTAGATAGGTCTTGGCCACCCAAGTGTTCTTAGATAAAAACCATTAAAAAAAAAGAAACATGGCGCATTTTGGACGCCATATTATAGAGGTTGAATTTTTTTTTCTTCGCATCCCATCGAGTGGGGTATCAAAATGAAGGGTTTTTAGAAACTATTACAAAAATATATACCACTTATATGTTTAAAAGTATTAAAAATTAAATGTAAAAAAAAAAAAACTAAAATGTTGTAATAATATATATGTTGTATAATGTTGCTAATTTAAAAATCAAAAAACCTGACTGCTTAAGAAGCGAACTAAAAAGCTGTAAACAAGAAAAAATCATGCTGTGCAGTTGGAGGATATATATTCGCGAACTGCCTGATCCTCCGACTGCACAGCATGATTTTTCTTGTTTACAGCTTTTTAGTTTGCTTCTTAAGCAGTCGGGTTTTGATTTTTAAATTAGCATTTTTTATTAGTTCTTTGCCTTTGAAATTGACGTTTTTTAACTAGCTACTATGTGCTGAAACAGCTACAGTTTGGCCCATTTGCACTAATAAATTCACTTAGAGTTAATTGCTAGCAAAGTTTAAGAGTAAAGAAGGTTAAATAAACATTTTGTCATACAATATTGTCAATTTAACCTCGTATTGGCAACTAACTCTGCGTTTAGTTTCTCGTGCAAGCCTAAGAATTCTAAATTAAGATAATCTGTATACATGTAAGTCATGTTATTCGTTTCTCAAAATCAATTATTCATTTGTTTCTTTAGGTTTTGTTCTCTGTATAAAAGCACTATTTCTTTTTTATATTAGCTGCAGCAAAGCTCATTTTATACAATGTTTGTTTTCTTTCTGAGTACAAGATACTCGTAAAAGTATCAATATTTTTTGGCAACAGATATCCTATTATATTCTTTAACATCTCGTTGGCTGCTATCGATAATAATAGCCCGAGGCGGACAAGAAGCAGCTACCAGAAAAAACTGCGTTTACCGAAGATTTATCTTCAGATTAAAAACAGATTTATATTAAAACTTTGAACTTGTATCCGTTTTTTTTTATATTCTACAATATGGGTATCTTGAATCCCTCAAAACTTTTATAACCTTTGTAATATCTCCTTGTTACATTTATCAAAACTATTTTATATTCTAACTTTAAGCGAGGTTTTTATTCATCTCTTTATTTATTACTCTCGCTTTTTCCAGTTCGTCGTCGCGGCGTCTTACTTCTTATTGAATCTGTAATACAACTTAGGAAGGCGTAAATAAAATAAAAACATGTAAACAAATCTCCTTGCCAGAACACAATGATATCAAAATGTAGGTACAGTCGAACGAGAGACCTAGGCCTGACATGCAACTAACTTTTGAATACAGTGAAATCCGTTTAAAACGACGTACTGGGTATTTTGATGGAAAGGTTCAGTTTTGGTATGTGCATTTATAATAGCCAACCATTGAGTACATTATTACCTCAATGTAGCCAACCGAAAAAGATGTGATGCGAGTACACGAAAAAGATGCAAGGAAACGTTTTTAATTAACTGTTCCTAAAATAAAATTGTTCTATTAGTAAATAAACAATTGACGACACGGTTGGCGTATTCTTTGAGCGATTGAGTGCAAGTCGCGGGTTCGATAACCGCACGGAACAAATATTTTTATGGCCTACCAGATAGTTGTTCCGGATCTGGGTGTCTTGTGTATGTGAGTTTAAATGTTTGTAAACGCACCCACGATATAGGAAGAAATTCCTAGTGTGGGGATATGTTTAAAAAAATACTATGACAAACCTTTTTCACCTTGTCGGAGGGAGCGTCGCACCTCATTCTGCGGGAGCCTTAAAATGAATATTGACAGTGTAACAATTTAAAAATTATTATTTTTGCCTGGTTGGTAACTCCTTGTTCGACCGTACCTACCTGTATTGACAATCTAATGGAAAGATAAATATTTTTGCCTGCTTACCAAATCTTTATTCAACTGTACTTACGTATTTTACGGGTAAATAAAACCTCAACAATGGATCTGTATCGATGTGATTAACTCAGAACAAATAATGCTTGATGATCCATACAAAACGCACAGTTGGGGGCATCATTTATATTGTATATAGTATCGTTTGTAACGAGTGAAAGCTGAATGATATAACATCGTTATGGCAATAACTGAATACGATTTACGATTTCTGATCGTTAGTCTAGTAGCATGGAGTCTGGTTTTGTGGCCGGTTGATGGCAATTGTTTCGCCCCCTAATACACGGGACTCAAACATAACTGGCGAACTGTGGGTGTAGTATAAGTGCACCTCTGCTCAACCCTTCGAGAAATACAGGCGTGATGTTATAATATTACTTCACTACGTATTATAAAATAAAGTTACTTGTCGCGTTTGTACGCGATAAACTCAAAAACTACTGAACGGATTTTCATGCGGTTCATGTTGTCACGGGCGAAGCCGGGGCGATTCGCTAAGTATTTAAAAGAAAAACATAAAAATTATAAGGTTTATCTGGCATCTTTAAATATGGCATTAATTATTTTTTTCCGTTTCATTACATACCTCCCTAGCCATAATTCGTTAGGAGAATTCATTAGAATCATTTAAAAGGCCTTTTCCTATGTGGAAAAAAAGACGGTCCATTACCTGAGTATCACAATTTCAGTTAAAATTACGTCCGAGTTATATTTTAATCTCAAGACCCTGCAGAAACTCAGTTTTTGTTACCTTGTTATTTTAGGAATTCTTTGCAGTTTGTTACTCAAATTAAATATTGAGTCTACGTAAAGGAACAATAAAACTTTTCTAGACTAGGTTGAGTCGCGTAAAAATAGGACTATATTAGGTAGGAAAATTTTCTAGATATTTATTTTTCGTTTTACGTAATTATCGTCTAAAACAATACTCAATAGAAACTTCTGAAAGTAAACATACATCCACAAACACATCCTGTAAGTATTTTTGTGATTTTTAACTGCACTAGTTAACAAAATTACGTTACTAACGCAAAAATGTTATTTAACTTCTACAAGAACAATGCTAGTTTTTTAATTTAGCAATAGTTTATTTATACGACAGTTCGAAGAAAACACTGAAGCTCAGGTGATTGATATTTATATATTTTTCGGACTATGGCAGATGTCTTTATGTACTACGTACAACATAAATAACTAAATGAGTTTAGTCTCGTTTTCTTGTCAATCTTTACTTTAATTTATTTTATAGTATACCTATTGCTTATAATGTTTTATTATGAAATGTAGCAAAAAAAAATGGTTTTAAGAATAATTAAGTGCATTCTTACTGACACATACTACTAAACTACTGACTACTGGAATTGTATAACGCACACACGGACAGCTATTATAGATGTGCGTTTGCAATTCGTTTCGTCTTGGTGGTGCGACAAAGTACTAATGGGTAAAGAGATTTTTACGATAAATAAAACACTAGATAAAGTACCTAAAGAATTCTAAATTCAAATCATGTAAAAAAGTAAAGTCGTAAAAATGCAGATGCCCTAATTTATTTCCAAATTGTCTTAAAACTCTTATTTCAAATAGCTAAGAAAAAAATTTGCGGTAAACTCTTTTTCCGCCTTCCACCTCACATAAATAACGGACAGTCCAAAATTGCCAAACTTTACCACTGGACCCAAATGTTAAAAACTTTAAAACGTTAAATAGCTTTCTCTGGCTTCCTACGAAGTTGTAGAGGAATGTTTAGAGGCTCATGGAGTTGTTGCGACGACTGTACATCAGCTGGGATTAGCTTTACAAGTTTATTCATTACGTGTGGTGTGGCTTAGAGAGGTGTTTTAGCTTTTTAATTTTCACCTATGTTGCCTTAAATAGACTTGTTCTATGAATAGAACTTTGTTTTCGTTTTCAACATTTCAACCAAAAATCGTTCACTGCTGGGCATAGGCATCAAGCATCGTTTTATTGGCTGATCCAGCAGTCTGACAAGCACATTTCTTGCATTTAGTGAACTGCCGAGGCCCTCACCGGGCAATCGGTCCACAAAATGGGTAATCTTCCGAACGACGCTGCGTCTACCGGTACACGGTTGTCACTCCAAAACCTTGCGAACCTAAGACCTAGTATATACACTAACACGACATAAAGCTTTGAGTTAAGCGCATTTTACTTATCAAAGGCCAGAATCAGTCAGTCATCAAAAATTAATAATGACGAAACTTCATAAATGGGTTAAATGTTAATTTGATATAGAGCAAGAGCAGACATGGTCAGAATGTTAAAATACAGTAATTTATACTCCAAACCAAAATACCATGACAAAACTGAATTAATAACCCCACATCATGAGTACTTACATATTAATTTAAGGTTCTAATTAATAAATGAATCCTCAGTGATCCGACGCATGGCAAGGACGCCAGCCATTCGTGAGCGCGCTTATAAATTGATTTATTATTAAAATCGCCGACAAACTTACTTCGACTTATTTTCCCGAGAGAGAACAATTAATTCCTTCACCTGTTTGTAGCACTAAAGCACAGGCTTGGCGAACATAATATTAAATTAAAACTTCTAGATGGATGTTGCAAAAATGGTAGGATGTGATTTAGTTAGAGAATGAGGTTTTGAAGACAAGATTTGGGTTAAGTAAATCGTTATGCGTCTTCTATTCTAATTAAAAGGTAACGTAAGCAACATTATTCTTTACCTCCACTAAAATAAATCACAGTCTGACGCAAGTGTCTTGCGGTGATATTGTCTCTTTGATTTCTAAAGCCATATTGCATGAAAAGAGGGGGAGAGAAGCTAGGGTATGTTTTGGTGGGAATCGCTGTTGGTGAGAACAGCATTACCTATAAAATGCCAAAAGTAACTTCTGCTGTACTCGTGGCGGAGTACCGTATAAAGCAGAGCCCTAGCCAGTCCGACTCATCCACGTCCCCGTCGTTCACCCTGGGACCTGCTGCAACCGCGCCGCCGCGCGTCCGCCATCCCGAGTTGGAGCTGAACTAACGGATGCAGGGCGAAAGGCGAATATTCTGCGCCTTAAAACAGAATCATCTCATTAGGGAGGATACTCGAAATATAAAATTTGCTAGTTTCGCGCTATAAAAACGATTGGAACGTTTAGTACTAAATTCAAGCAGTACTTATTACTTCAGCAAAAGGAATCCGGAAGATAAGCTTACCCGTGGTTTGCACGCAGTTAGGTTTACTGCCTTTAATCCATTTTCTTTATTATGAACTTTCTTGCGAACACCACACCACACATATTAAATTCACACCACTCTGATTTATCCAATTGGCAATTCTTTTCGCCAGGTTTATTTACACTTATTCATTTACACTATTTCCTAAAACATAACTTACATAATATTTTTCTTTTGACAGCCGACCATAGATTTTTTCCGTATTTTTAATAAACCACTCTTTGGTCCGCGCGCTCTGTCGTTTGTCTATGGTTTCGACAAATGATCATTGAGCATCGCGTTTATATATTTGCATTATACTTACACTTACTTTGACCCACCTTCAGTGTTTTATTCTATTTTGTTTGTTATTTATATATTCTTCTATTTTATTTTATTATATAAGTCCTGTTTCCGTAAGAGTGTCCGTGGCATCAACAGTAGGCCCTATCAGAATATCAGCGCAGCGTTATTACCTTTTTTGGATATCGCTGCACATGCTGAGATAGGAGCCTTTTTGGTCTCGCACAGGGTTTTTTATTTTATTATTGTTTAAGTGTATGCTTATTTTCTCGTGTCTCCTATGCGGGTCACAAATAAATATTTTTTCTTTCTTTCTTTCTTTCTAAATAAAACCGAGCACACCCGAAGACTCTAAGGCGGCAGCCCCACTATCGGATTAAGGCACAGTGGGCTAATCACCCACTTAAATGAGGAAAATGTGCGCGAGTATGGCGTGGTGCTCCTCTTTTCTAATGCAGCTAAGAATAGCCTCTTGGACTGGAAACCGATCTCAGGCCGGATCATGTGCCCGTTTCAACTCAAGAGCCCGGAAGATCTCCATTATCCAGTGCTACGCCCTAACCAATGCATCAACAGAGGATACCAAGGATGACTTCTACAATGCCCTCAACGGCACCCTTAGGAGCATGAAAAAGCAAGATATCGTCATCATCATGGGGGAACTGAGTGCTAAGGTTGGGAGTGTTAACACTAACCTCGAGCGGCATATGGGTACACAGGGACTTGGAGTATGCCACGAGAATGGGGAGCGATTTATCGAATTTTGTCAGAACCACGATCTTACCATCGGAGGAACATTATTCATTCATGTCGACCACCATAAGTTCACGTGGAACTCACCCGATGGGGT
Organism: Orthosia gothica; assembly: GCA_949775005.1. Taxonomy (NCBI): domain Eukaryota; kingdom Metazoa; phylum Arthropoda; class Insecta; order Lepidoptera; family Noctuidae; genus Orthosia; species Orthosia gothica. Next base: position 25,783,831 of record OX459042.1, read on the forward strand.
CACCAAGAACCATATTGACCAATTCGCCATTAGTTCCAAATGGTGGTCTTCACTGCTCGATGTCCGCAACCGCAGGGGCGCCGATATTGATAGCGACCACCATCTGGTAGTTGTGAAGTCCGGCTCAAGGTTGCAGTAGCCCGTGTGGCTGGAGGACCTGGCAAGATTGGAAGAAGGTTCGAGGTGAGCAAACTGCATGACTCAGACACGCGTAAAACTTTTCAAATGGAATTGCGCAATCGCTTTACTGTACTCGATGCTGCTACGGACACATTAGACGAGGAGTGGAACCGCATCAAAGTGGCCTATACAGAGACCAGCTCCGTCGTTCTAGGGCACAAATCGACTCATTCTCGGGATGACTGGATGTCACAACGCACGTGGAACCTGATCGAAGATAGAAGGAATCTTCATCTTAGATTGCTTGAGACCCATAACGACGCCATACGAGCAGATCTTAATACGCAATACCGTCAGAAACGCAAGGAAATATATCGCAGTACCCGCAAAGATAGGAGACGGTAGGCTGATGGTATTGCTGATGGTGCTCAACAAGCTGCAAACTCCGGCAACTTGAAAGAGTTGTACAATGCTACCAAAACCTTGGCAGGTAACAGCAAGTCGAGGAAGAAGCCGCTGAAGTCCAAAGATGGTCAGCTCATTGTGACGTCAGAAGGGCAGCTACTTCGCTGGCGTGAACACTTTGAAGAGGTCTTCCGTCTTTCAGCTACATCGGCACCTGACGCGCTGCAAGTCAGTACTCCACCCACCCAGCTTCTCAACATTAACACGGAACCACCGTCAGCCTCTGAAGTTGCGGAGGCAATTCGCTCTTTGAAGACAGGCAAAGCACCAGGACTCGACCTGATAACTGCGGAAATGCTTCAAGCCGACTTACCCACCGCAGTCGACGTCCTGACGCCGCTCATTGAAAAGATCTGGATCGCCGAAGAACTACCAGACGAATGGAACAAAGGTTTCCTTATAACTGTTCCTAAGAAAGATGATCTTAGCCAGTGCGATAACTGGAGAGGTATAACGTTGCTCTCGATTCCCTCTAAGGTTTTTTGCAAGATCATCCTGGACAGATTGTCGAAGGCCGTGGATCCTCTTCTACGCAAGGAGCAGGCTGGTTTCCGTTCGAACCGCTCCTGTACGGACCAGATCAACACTCTCCGGTTTATACTAGAACAGGCATCAGAACGGCAGAGGGACATTTATCTAACCTTTGTAGACTTCGAAAAGGCCTTTGATACGCTGAAGTGGTCTAGTATCTGGTCCCGCCTTCTGGAAATTGGAGTGCCGCTGAAAATAGTCCGTCTGCTGCAGAGTATTAACAAGAAATATTCCTGTAAGGTTACTCATAACGGCCTCATATCGGATGACGTAAGAGCGCACGCGGGTGTCCCTCCTGCCTCCTGTCGCCGCTCCTCTTCCTAGTCGTTCTTGATGGAATTATGCTTCGCATCTACGAAAACAGGCACCGCGGCATAGAGTGGGGATTATCCAACGTCTTGGCCGACTTGGATTACGCCGATGACCTATGCCTGCTGAGTCATACCCACCCCAATATGCAAGTAAATTTAAAAAAGATCTACGTCAGGAAACGGCAAAAACGGGGCTCAAAATAAACATCCGGAAGACCCAGGCAATGAGAACTGGTGTGAAGAACCACTCACCGTTGCTGATTGGCACAGAGGCAGTGGAACGCGTCCACAAATTTACACCTCAGGAGTGTTGTGCCAGAGACTGGGGGACAATCCCAACGCACTATTCCCAAACCACTGCAACTCCTGAAAGCCAGAATCAAAAGTGGCGACCACCAGAAAAGCGCCGAGGCAATGAAGCTCGACGAAGTCCCGGAGAATGAAATTACCTGTCTTGGATCCCGCAACGAAATTAATCAGAGAAGAATAACGGAGGAGTAGGAAAAATGTAAATTTCCACTTCCCTCCATATCAAGCAGGAGACAGAACAAACAAGGCCAATAGGCACAAAGGGTCATATACAACCGGGATAAGCCTAAGGATAGCATTAATATATATTAATGGGTCCTAACATTGTGAGCGTGATATTTGGTTCCAATAATAGGTATGGCAAAAACGCTCGAACGCACGGAAATTTGTTCTAGTTTCCACAAGGTCCGTATAGTAAACAACTCCTGATGCAGCCTGTACATTATTCAACATAATATTACGTTCATTCTGCCAAAGAATACACTCCCATAAGATATGATGTGCAGATTGTACATATTCGCAGTCAGATGTAGAACACTGACATGAAGGCGAGGCTTGAAAGAAAATAATTTACTTTTAAAGTTACCATGTCCCGTGAGAAATTGGGCAACACAGTGATCCACTGTCTCTTAAGATACAGGTATACCCTAGTTTAAGAGACAGGGCAACGCAAATTGTCCACAGATGTACCATGTACTTCATAACATGTTCTACCATCATAATATATTATACTGTAATTTTTCATAACCTTGCTGTAACTATTTAGTGTAAGTTTTCTCACCATCTGTACCTTTTTGTTCAATAAACGATTTATTTATTTATTTATTTATTTTTATTCACATCCAGCCACGTGCTGGCCAGCCGCAAGCGAACGGATGGAAAGAATTGGTGGAGGTGTCGGCCCTTGATGGAATTATCCCACCCACATTGCCATTCGGATAAAAGTTCCTCCCAGACGTCAATAGGTGGTTTAAATAATCTAGAGATTTTCTCACGGTCACTCCTCGTTAAAAAGTTCGCGTGAAGAGGACATCGCTTCACGGATCCCCAAAGCCCGAGCAACCTTCACGCAGCTGAGACCTGTTTGGCAATCGCGGCAACTGACCTGAAGGATTAAACTCAAAATCTTCGGGTCCAATGTCAAATCCGTGCTGCTCTACGGGTGCAAAACATGAAAGGTCACAAAGGACATCTCACGCCAAATACAAGTCTTCGTCAACCGCTGTCTTAGTCGCATTCTCGGAGTTTACTGGCCCGAGACCATCTCCAATGTAGAGCTGTTGGACAAATGCCACGAGAGCTCGATCGTCCGCCAGATCAAGTGTCGCAAGTGGAGATGGATTGGCCACACGCTCCGAAGGGGTCCCGATCACATACCCAAACAAGCTTTGTACTGGAATCCCCAAGGGAAACGAAAGCGTGGCCCGTCAAACCTGGCGTCGCACCGTGCTGGCAGAAGCGACGAGCATCGGAAAGACATGGAGCGAAGTGAAGCGTGAAGCTCAAGACCGATCGCGATGGACGACATTAAGTAAGTAAGTATTGCATGAAAAACTAAACTCGGAGTTAGTTGCTAACACTAGGTTAAATTGATAGTTTGACATACAATTTTGTATGAAAACTGGCAATTTTAACCTCGTGTTAGTAACCAAGTTAAGTTTTTCGTGAAAATGGGCCTTAGGGTCCCGATTTTGTCTAGTAGGTTCACCTAGGTTGTTCAAAAGGCCGTTACTGTGGAAGATTGTTAATTTTAAGTAAAGTTTTCTAATATTACAAATCCTCTTTAAATAATACAATTTAAAACGCGGTATTGTAAAAATTTCTAATTAATTAAGTATCGCATTGAGTCTAGCCTGTAAGTATATTGTATGTTTTGAGTGAATAAATAGTATGAATAATAAATAGTGGATAATATTTTTACACCTCATCACAAAATAGAAAACCCACAGTGACAGAAGACACAGTGTGTCAGATGTAACATCTGACACACTGTGTCTTCCTACTTTATTGTTTACAAATAAAGGTTCAGATTCTTAGAATCTGATTTTTTTTCTAATTCTGCCAGTACGTAACAATTACGTAAGATTACTTAATAAAAAAAAACATAAAACAACATGAGAAACAAAATACAAAAAAACATGTTTATTTAAAAGTTAAAACAACGCTCAAGTAAAGCTTTTTCCTCCGCTATCCCTCGCATTTTTTCTTAGTAGCGATCAAACTTATGGAGGTTAATTAGAGAACTTCCCTTAATTGTTCTTTTGAAGTTAAATTTCCTTATACTCACGTTTTGGATGCTTGCCTTCTTTCACGTCATCTCATTTGAGACTTCATTCGTTACGAGGTTTGGTTACATCTCTTCAAATTGAAGCTCATCTACTTACATTCAAACCTACCACATATCAATTACAACTTCTTCTTTCCAAGTCGATGGTAAACTCTTTAGATATTTTGGGATCAGTACAGTCATACCAATCGTAGCGTCAGTAGGTTGCATTAGATCCTTTAAAATACAGATTTATAGGCACTTGCGGGACTCCATGCTGTGCCATGTTCTGCACAGGGGCACCGCACTAACATTGTGTAACAGATCGGTCTATAAAACCGCTACATAGGTATGAGTCAAACTGTGATGCTTGAAATTCTCGTGGTAACGTATCATCTTTTCTATTATATAGGATGCATAACACTTAGGTTTCTTCTTCTTATGAAAGTGTTTCACTACAATATTTTAAGTGCGAATCAGACTCGCGCTCAGTGGGTTCCGTATAAACAGCTACATACACCAAAATAAATACGTAACATTACTAACCTTCTTCTTCTTATTTATTTTATCAATTTAATGGCGTGATTAATATGGATATCCATGCCAAATTATAGCTTTCTAGGACTGTCTCTGAGCTAACGGACGGACGGTCGGTCGGACAGACCCTAAAAACTGTGGCTAAAATTAAAATTAAAGAAGTAAATTATTTCATTACTACTGCTCTCAAAACGGCGAAGAAAACATCGTGAGTAAACATGTGATATCCTCCAAAACACACTGGACCCGCATGGTGGATCACTCCCTCTCAGAGAATAGGCCTATGTCTCATCAGAGCTTTTCAAGTTTATATCAGTTTGTACAATATTTTACTTTTCAACTCGGTTTAGAATATTTTAACAAGTTTTTTACCGCTCCTCTCCTGCAACCAGTTATGGTGTAATTTGCTATAAAAATAATTACTTCAAATTTCGATGCACTGAAACATATAGACTGAAAATAACATCTAATGATATTCATTCCGATATTCCTGGTAATCAAACAAATCAAAACCGTGAATGCTATTAGCATTAGTTTTCTTATTCAATCGCACTCCAGAGAGAAACAATGTCACTGCTACAAAAAAACAGGACATATTTTATCTAATTCGAAGCTAAAACACGAATTTATGCAACAATTTACTATGCGAAGTTGAAATTGATTGCCAACTGCTTATTTATCACCACTAAGGGCATATTTATTTTGTTTACATTTAAAAGGATAGTCAATAGAATAGGATATACTTTACGACTTGAAAGTCGCGGCTGATACCACTGGGCCTCCACTGCTCTCATGTCAGTTTTTTACTTTAGACAAATTTAACTCATAATCCACTCTTCAATATTGGATATGACCGATCTCCAATTTTGAATATTACTACTTTAACTATCAATATGGCTCACTAACCGTAAAAGCTGTTGTTGTCCTTTCAATCTCGTTGTCATCTTTGTTCAGCAACGGATTACGTTTTCTAGTGTTCTTAACTCTGTTGACATTTGGGCCTGTGGTTAAACTACAAGATACAGATTTGTTTAAAGTATACTTAAACTGCAACCGTGACGAGACTTGCATTAAAAAGGTAAACGTAGTTTTTAGAGCAGTGGTGGCCCAGTGGTATCGGCAGCGACTTACAAGTTGTAGGTCGTGGGTTCGAGCCCAGGCAGGCGCGTTACTTTGTGTAAATTCTTTCTTCACCACTGTTCTCAAAACGGTAAAGGAAAACATCGTGAGGAAACCGGCATGTCCTAGAACCAAAAATTCGAAGACATGTGACATCCACCAACCCGCACTGGGCCCGCGTGGTGGACTACGGCCCATTCCTTCTCACAGAGAAGATGCCTGTGTCCCAGCAGTGGGAACATTAATAGGCTGATGATGATGATGATGACATAGTTTTAATTTTTAATGTTCTACGTAAACTTTGATTAACTTTCGCCAAAAGAAGGCTCGTGTTTGTATTTCTCATGGGTACCGAAAGATAGATGGCTAGAAGAATGAAATATTGTACCCATCGTTTTGTATAACACACAGTTTACTTTAAGAATGGGCTCCAGGTAGAGTAGAGAGGGTACTAGTCTTGATAGTCTTTAAATTATTATTATATAGATATAGGATGTTTATTTTGCTTTTCGAATCATATAGGCTAATCATAAGGCTAGACCTTTTTGCCAGCCTTTTTGATATGGACTTCCAGCAAAACTAAAGCTTTTGGATATTAGTATTTATTGCTTGAGCAAAGTGATCTATGTGCTGCCATCGACGATGCTGTGGTAGTGGCAAAGTTTTGGACCAATCAAATTCGAATGACTGTCGTATAGTCCCCAGCATGTAACTTGGTAAGGTTTTGGCGTAGTGGTGTGATCAATTATATAAAGTAAAAGGAACGTGGATGCGACACGATTGGTAAGAAGATCCTTGTGTCAACTGTGGTCAGTCACGAAACGGTGCAAAACTTTTAAAGATACCTAATAAAAAACGACTTGTGCGCATCTAACGACTCTTGCCAAGATACGTGCCGACAACTACACCAGCGTAAAAGAAAAATACATGGAGCGACTGCCTATTTGATCTCCATAACCATGTTAGAGCTCGTTCACACTGTCTGTTTTACTGGTCCGCTTTATCGTATACATTTTCTTTCGACAATGTAGTTGTATGAGCGAGTTTACATTCACAAAAGTATACTGTATATACACAAAATAATACTGATCCGTTTTATCTGATCGAAGCCACGCGGGGCGTGCCCGTTCTAGCGAAGGATCCGTTAAAATGGTACTGTAAATCTGGTGTGAACATTAACCCCAGTAGCGACGGATCCTATAAAACGGTGTTCTAAATGTGGTGTGAACATTACCCCCAGTAGCGACGGATCCTATAAAACGGTGCTGTAAATGTGGTGTGAATGTTACCCCCAGTAGCGACGGATCCTATAAAACGGTGCTGTAAATGTGGTGTGAACGTTACCATCAGTAGCGACGGATCCGTTAAAACGGTACTGTAAATGCGGTGTGAACGCCACCTGCATTAGCGACGGATCCGTTAAAACGATTAAAATACGGATGTTCTATGTGAAATAACCTTAATGGGTACCACGATACCCTTTCTTTCTCCTCATCTTTCCTTTTTTGAAAATGGCTGTAAATTATATTTAAGCAGTTTCTTTATTAAGATAAATATAAAGCCTTGACTTTTGAGGCGAGGCCAACCGTAACATTCTTTGCTCTCAAATTGAGATTAATTTGTATACTAAGGGTCTAAAGTTCATGGACCTGAACGAGGAAATGAAATACAAATTGCTTTGCCCTTGTAAAATAATAAGGGTACAATAAAGGAATAAAAGAGGTGCTGGGAGAGGGCGGCGTGATGATTCAGTTAGAGCAATTTGGGAAGGATTGGGTGGAGAGAGTTATATTAAAAGTTTTGGTTGTGATGATAAAAATCTTTCTGCCTCACATTCTATAAGTACCTACTTCTTTTTTAGCTACCCAAAGGGACTAAACGGAGTTCTACTGATGTCACTCATATGTCTGTCTGTCTGTCTGTCCGCCGTCTGTCCGCCGTCTTTCCGACTTTGTGCCGATTTTTTTTTTACTTTTCATTGACCTATGAACTTGCAATTTGGTGATAATGTTTATTATTACGAATATTTTACTAACAAGTACCAATTTATTCTACATATTATATATATTTTACAAAAAATCAATATATTGATGAATTGGTACGGAACCTTAAAGGTGCGAAGTCCGACATGCACTTGGCCGAGTTTTTGTTTAGTGCTCAAGACATTTTGCTTGCCTAGTTAGCATAACTATGGACGTTAAATTTGGTTTCTAGTCTGATAAAACTGAGTTAAATACCAGTTATTAACATTAAGTAAGTGCCTAACTGACCTCCACAACCCAAGTAATTAGCACAGGATACCTTTGTCTCGTTTTCTAATATGTTCAGCAAAACCCGAGCTTTTTCTTGAAACTAGTGATAAAAATAAATATTCATTTTTATTACAATCATTACTTTTTAATTTCATTCTTATCTTATGCCCGTTTACAAACGATTCCAGGCCCATAAATAAAACCTTCAAGTAAAATAGCAAATAGAGGTTTTTGTAATCTGCTCTCCTGCATCCGTATTCCTGAACCTGGTTGTAACGTATTGGTTGTAGACATTTGTTCTAGATCGTGATTTATGAGAGTAATACCCACCAAGATGCAGGGAAATCTGCCAAATTTGATTGAAACTTTTCATCTTATTCTGAGGGCATTTACATTGCGTTTTATATTGAAAATCTTAGTAGGTTACTTTATAAAAATATCAAATATCCAAAAAAACATTCAATTCATTGATTTCATTGTGTTTTAATTTAAATTTTTCCTCTTTTGTTATTTTCTATCATTTGTTTAAAATTGATTAATTGATTTGATTTAAAAATATGTTTTATTTTCTTAAACTCTTTTTATATATTTTTTGTTATAATGTGCATGTAAGATTTTTGGATGTACAGTCAAGGGTCAAAAGTGCAGTCATACTCTCCCAAAACTCAAATGGCTAGTTTTTGTAGAAGAAGTAAAATTATCCACAACTGTTTTAATATTTTGTATAGAAATTAAAGTAAAGATTATTCCCACTAACCCATTGATGTATTAAAAAGAGGAAGATACGTTACGCGCTAACATGGCGATCAGAAAACCTGGGCTCGGCGCACGACAACATGCACCGAAACTCACACATCTGTGTTCAGTGTCATCACCAGTATCAAACCTACAGTTACCGATAGACAAGGACAGAGATATGAGACGGCGCTGTAGTGCAAGCGAAATCGCGTTAGCCGCCGAATGTTGGCCGAATCACCGAATTTTTACTATTATGAATGAAATGACATTGCAATATGTGCGTATCGTATCTCTCACGCATGTTCGTAATATCTATCTCGCTCTCACAAATATGGCGAAGCGAACATTAAATATTATTGTAATTTTCAACAAATTAACCTTTGTAACTGTACTTACGAGTGGTAAGTGATCCCGTGTGACTTATTTTCCTTCCTGTTATTATTTAAACACTGTTTAGCTACACAAGAAGTCATTTTGATGCGTATTTATTGCAAAAAATACATAAAAACACTGAAATTAATGAGCTGTGTGATCAACAATGTGCCGTGCGCGACTGAGTACCCGCTACGGGCATTCACTCAGATTAGTAGGACCAAGCGCTGTGAGCAGTCCCGTATCTTCCTCTTTTTCTTACATCACTGCACTAACCGCGAAAAGTTGAAATTCTGCTGCCTACAAAAAATATGCCTTTTCTTTTTTGATAGTGTGTGACTGCACTTTTGACCCTTACAGTACCTACATTATTTTCTGGCATAAAATATAATTATGGCCCGGTGTTTTTGTCATTTTAAAACGATTATATAAAATAGAACGATGAATTTCATTCGCATTTAGTGGCTTCTCGTGCAACTAAGCCTTAGTGTAAAGCTGAGAAATAGAAAGTGCACTTTGCGCTTAAAATCACGGTCTGCTGCACAAATATTTTTTATTGAGGGTGCAATCTCCTAAAGTGAAGTTCAATAATGATATTAAAGGCACTTAACGGCCAAGCGCTAGCTTGCAAGTAGGTACTTTAGAAATCCATTTTGGTCTTCCTTATTTGACAATTGAGCGTGGGTTCAAGAAGCACGTTCAATATTTTTATTTAATTCCCAGTTCAATATGGGAACAGAAATAGACGTTCTATTTTGGAGTACAAAGATAGTGTTCATGTGGGAAATAAGCTGTGTCACGTTTTGTGGATCCAATTTGTGGGCACTAGATAGACATTTAGGTATCACCAAAGTATTTCGGAAAACAGACGTAAGCTTTTTGTAGATATTTTGCATAGATATATGGTATTTAATTTCAATTTGATGCATTTGTGCTCATGAACTAGGTAAAGGTGTCATGTTAGGTGTTGGCGTTTTATTCTTGTTATTTTGTTCACAATATGTGTAATTTGCATGCCGTAGGGTACGGTGATACTAAACGTAATTAGTTCTGTTGTGTCTGATTGATTAAATTATTTTTCATATATGCATTTTTTCTTTTTCGAGGTTTTTTAGCGGAGCTCGTGGCTAAATAATAACAGCCGCACGGGTCGATCTTCAAGGTTAAGCGACGCTTGCCGAGGTCGGTCCGTGGATGGGTGACCATTTTCAACATACCGAATTTCCTCCGTGCCTCGGAAAGCACGTTAAGCCGTTGGACCCGGCTGTCATTTGAAGATCTTTGACAACCGTTACGGGTAGTCAGAAGCCTGAAAACTGACACCAGTCTTGCCAAGAGATATCGTGATACCCAGTTACTGGGTTGTGGAGGTCAGATAGGCAGTCGCTCCATGTAAAACACTGATACTCAGCTGAATCCTGTAAGACTGGAAGCCGACCCCAACAATAATTGGGAAAAGGCTAGGCAGATGATGATATGCATTTTTCTTTTGGAATTTTAAATTTAATTTGAATTTTAAATCTCTCAACCTTTGAATGATAACGATCGTCATGAAGGTGGGAAAAGGCTTATTTTTTCAATAAATTAACGGTGCATTTTTTGGTCGGAACTAAATGAAATGATATGAAAGCTCTCTGTAATATAAATTGTTTTAGTCAATATTTTCGTTCAAGTATCGATAAAAATTCCATCCAAAGTATCTTGTACCTTTTTACCCGTGTTTTGATACGGTACGTCCGTCATAAATCATTCATCACTCAATCACTTTACGCTAAAGCCGACACACACCGTTATCGATGACATTCCCAATTCAAATGTTTGCTTTTTCTTATATTTCATTTCTATTCTGTGTGCCTGCCAGTGTTTCGAGTTGTCAAATTAGTATGGCGTGATGTGACATTGCGTTGTGAGTTTAAATTTAGATTCTAGAATGTTACGTTTTGTTTTTGGTTCAAAAGTGTGTTTATTACTATTATAAACGCGAAAGTTTGTGAGGATGGATTGATGGATTGAAAACTACTGAACGGACTTGATATTTTTTTTTTTTTTTTCATGAATAATACAAATGACATAATATCATATTTTACAGTTTGGGCTAAACTGGGGTAAACCTCCGCTTTACCCCAGTTTAGCCCTGGTACCTACTAATTCCGAGTGGGCGGATCTAATTAATTTTACTGTCTTTCAAACATAATAAATGAATACTAAAACGTTTTCATTATTCTAGCGAGTAGTCAAAGAGCTTCAGCAAAGCCACAGAAATCTAGGATGACAAGTTTAATTCAGGAGCTAATCTAATTAATAACAAATGCGATGACATTTTTGGCACAAACACAACACTGCTTCTACCCACAGTCGCTGTTTTATTTGGCTGAAATATACAGAAAGACTAAATAAATTAGACTCATATGTTATGCATTTTGGCATAATGTTTCCACTAAAATGCTAATAATATTTGCATTGGCCTGGTCACATATTGTGCGAGGTATATCGTTCTGAATTACTCTGATTGGCCGCAGCGGCATATGGCAATATTAACGCTATTTTATGAGGCCATACATGGACTTTGTGGGCTGCTTTAGTGGGTGATAACAATAGACAGTAAACTTTGATTAGGTTATGTTAATGGTTAAAGGGCCGGCAAAAAAGTGAAAATGTTTTGGCACTTTAAGATTTGGTTTCTCATCATCATTTCAGACGAAAGGCGTCTATGGCTTAGGACATACGCCTCGCCCCAAGCGTCGCCATTACAATATTGAGATTTTATTTTTATAATTTATTCATATATATACATTTACATTTTGCTTCAACATACATTCTGCAGTCTGAATCGAAATATTTTTTTATGCTTAAGGGAAAAATCTTTGTTTTTACAAAGCAAGAACAGTTGAAATAAAAAGAAAACAGCTTTTGTTTTCCTGTTGAAATCATAATGACGGAAGTTGAGGGTCGGCACATTGAAAGATGTGTCTACAATATGAACATAAAAGAGCAAAGCGGAAGAAAAAGTACATTTTATTTTTACCCGACTGCCGAAGGAGGGTAATGTGTTTATCAGTCTATGTATGTATGTAAGTATGTATGTATGTATGTTTTTTCCTATATGGCGTTCTAGAGACCAAACGCGTTGGCAGATTTTGATGATGCTTACGTCAATCGATTCGTCTTAACCCTGCGAGTAAACAAGAACAAAATCATGCTGTGCAGTCGGAGGATACATCTGGTTTTGGTCAGCCAGCTCGATCATATGCCCTCCGACTGCTCAGCATGATTTTGTTCTTGTTTACGTCTTTTTAGTTGGATTTTAAAGAAGTCGGGTTTTTTGTTATTTTTAAATATTTTTTTATTTGTTTACGTTTTTATCTGTTTTAAATATGGTTTATATTACTTACAAACAAAATTGAAACAACGAAGTACAAGTGCAACTGATAGAAATCCGAAGACTGACGAAACACGAAGTTTGACGAGGGACATTAAGAAAAAAGTTGTACTATACTTCAACTTCAAACAAATGATTGAAAGTATAAAAGCAGTTTTCTGTTAGACAGAAAACTTGTGGCAAGTTTACGACACAATAAATAAATTAATGGATACTAGGATAGTAGCAGTGCCTTCCTAAAACAATGAAACGGTTTACAAGGGTACTTCAAGTGCTAATAAATGTACAAAATACAAAGAAAAGACGGCCGTCGCGGTTCTATCTTGTCAATAAGGCTACTGTTCTCAATCGATTCCCACGAGCATTTCGAAAATAGAAAGGGTTTTCACAGATTATAAAGAAAAATAAACTCGTCTCCGTTTAGTAATTTGGCGCCACGGTGGGCGTAGTTTTGCTGTTCTTAAAAATTATAATGTTTAGAAACAAACATTATTATCTAAACTAATATTATAAAGAGGTAATGATTGTGAGGTTATAGGGGTAATGTCTGGATGTACTGAACCGATTTAGATGAAACTTGGCATGGAGATAGTTTGAGACTCTGGAAAGGACATAGGATAGTTTGTATTCCCTTGGGATGATAAAACACTTTTTAAGCGGGCAATGCCGCGGGCCGAAACTAGTTTTATATGCTCGTGTTTGACCACCATCTCACTTGAGGATAAAAGCAATGATGTGGTCCACGGAGCGCTCTTGCCTGGAAGTAACTGTTCATGTTCACTTTTGTTCTAAAGACCCACCACAGGGGATGAGTCTTTAGGTTAAAACTAGACACTTTTACATAATTTATTTGTAACTTTGATTTGTAAAACGTATAATGAATGTTTCTCCTAGCTAGTGGCCACGGTTTCACTCACTTTTGCCAAATTGGTTCAATCGTTTTGCCTAATAAATTGAATAGCAACATTTTCAAAAAGTTTTACAGCTTGTGGATAGTTACACAATAAATAAATGAATGGGTTTAGCAGTGCCTTAGTAAAACAATGAAACAGTTTCCAAGGGTACTTCAAGTGCTGATAAATAAACATTTGTACAAAGGCAAGGACGGCCTTCGCGGTCCAATCTTGTCCATAAGGCTACTAGGTTCTCAATCGATTCCCATGAGTATTTCAGAAAAAAGAAAGCGTTTTCACAGATTATAAAGTTAAGTGTCTTGGCATACCTAATTTTCTGTGGATCATCTCGACAAATAAAAACTTTGACATAAATGTTTCCGTCAGTATCTTTCTTTAAAATGAGTGTCCGCACTGGGCAGGACTGTCTTCTTTCACCCCTCCTTTTTATAGTCGTTCTCGACGGAATCATGCTTTGCATGTATGATAGTAGGCGCCGTGGGATAGAATGGGGATTATCCAAAGTTTTGCAAAACCTGGGCTATGCCGATGATCTATGCCTGCTGAGTCATACACACGCCGACATGCAAGCAAAATTAAACGACCTGCGCCATGCGAAAACTGGGCTCAAAATGAACATCCGTCAGAACCAGGCGATGTGTACAGGGATAAAGAATTCTATACCGATGTTAATTGACACAGAGATTGTGGAACGGGCCACGTATCTCGGGAGCTTCGTGTCAGAGACTGGAGGAACTGATGAGGATATCACTACCTGGATCGCCAAAGCGCGAGCTACCTTCGCACAGCTGAGACCTATTTAACTTTAAGTTAGTAATTGTTTAAGCGTGATTGAGTTGCAATATCTTCGATAGTGTTAATCATTCAATTATTCTTTTGAAAAGATTAGGATATCAGAAATAAATTAATGAATAATTCAGTTGGTAAAAGTAGTCAAAGTCAAAGTCAAATATATTTATTCAATTAGGCCAATAAACGGCACTTTTGACGTCACTTAAATTAAAATTAAAAATTAAAAGTAATAAAAAAAAAAAAAAAAAAAAAAAAGATTCTACCGTGCATTCGGAAAGTAGATTGTTATGGAGAAGAACGCACAATAAACTCCATACTTACTGTTATTAAAAAAAAAAATGGTGTTTTACAATATTAACATAAGTACATACATTAATATATGTGAGGACGATGCACCCAGAATAGCTCTACACACAGGTATAAAGTATTAAAAAGCATTAACAGGAAAATTAATTAATTTGATAAGTAGGAACATGGTTCTCACATACTTACAAATATTACAATCATAGGTAAAATACCTAATAAAGTAGAGCTTTAGTAAAACAATGAAACTTTTTATAAGGGTGTTTCAAGTGCTAATAAATATACAAAAGCAAGGACGGCCTTTGCGGTCTAATCTTGACCATATGGCTACCGTTATCAATCGATTCCCTTGGGCATCAAAAAAGGGTTGTATTAGTAAGAGAAAGAGGTTTTACAGATTATAAAAATAAACCCGTCTTGTTTAAAATAAAAGTATTTGGCGTATATTTTAGTATTCGTCTAGATATTTGTGAAAAGTAAAATGTCCCAAAATCAATTGTTCGCGGTTTACTTGCTTCGAATTTTATACAAAGATATTTATTTTTTTAAGCGTCGGTAAGTACTTGGGGTACAAGATTCTCATAAGCTTGTGATTTTTTTCTTGTGAAAAGACGTTACGGGAAAAACTCAATTATACAAGCGTTGAAAAATGTTTTAAAGTCCGTCGTTATTACGATTAGTATTCTAAAATAAACCACCATCCGAGTTAAACATTGAAACTATAGCAGAAGTGTTGATAAAAGTCTTAAGGCTAGAAAAGATTTCCACTGTATGACGTCGTATCGGCTTCAAATAGAGCCTTCTATTAGCCCAGGAGAACTAATAGAAGCCTTTCTAATAGAAGCCGTTCCCCTGGGCATCGCGCGAAGCCGTTCCAATAGTGTGGAGCGAGATATATTTACAGTTTATTAAACTGGAGAAAAATACGTTTTGTCCTTTACTGAGAGACTTAGAGATATGGGCACTATGGGCAACTTATAGGCTGTTATTGGTCAGAAATACATACAGTAAAATATTTATTTGGTACCTATAACACATGACAATACACACTAAGCACATAGGTACAAAAAATGGAAACGATTACAAATTATCAAAAAAAAACAAGTTTCACAATACATTAATACATATTTTTGGTTGAGCTGAGTGGTGCCAATCCATGCGACATGTTCGTGAACGGGCGTCAGTTAGGATGAGCCATAACTTGGTTGCCTCGGCCTGTTTTAAATTAATTATTGTATTTTGAGGTTGTTTATTTTACTCGCGACGCTTTTACGTGCATGTCTTTGCATCCTTCTCATTTTCCATCAAGAATGATGTAACTAAATACATTTATAAAAAATTATTGATGGAAAAGAGTGTCCGTGGAGTTTCTTTAACATTCTTCTCCATAGGGACCTACTGACTCTTGCTGCGAATGTGAATATTTAATTATACAAATATGTATATTTGAAATAAAATATTTTGATGGTTTTTGAAATAACAAAATAAATTAGAATCATTTTACCATGGTGGTACCAAGATTATACAAAAAAAAAACATTACAAAAATGGCTCTATGACACAAGTGGGAACAAAAAATACATGAGAAAATGGAACGCGTGAAGCGCGTATTACAACAAAATGCATGAATGTTTAATAAGTGTGTTATGCAAGAATAGCGTCATATTGGTTTTCCTTCAAGGAAAAATGTGTCATGTATGAATACAAATAGGCACATACATTTGTAATTTGATTTTATAAACGAAACGGAGTATATAATATAGTAAAGTTTTGCGGAAAACATCATGATTTTAGTTCATAAAACGTAACCAAACATAGTCTAAATTAAACTACATTTAGTATATTTTCTTTGGTTGCACAGATTCACTAAATCTATGATACACGAAAGCTTGTTTTTGCCAAATCAACAGACACGAATAGTTATTTTTTTTTAAATCATCATGGAATTCTCTTCTTGCATACTTTGGGGTCAAGTTATGTGGTGGTTTTTAACTTGTTATTGAATTAAGTAGTTGTTGTTAACTACTTTGGAGTTACTATTTCTTTACAAAACCGCAATATCTTCATAATGATTTTGACCCCTAACATATTTATGACACTTAAGGCGTATATATATATTCCGCAATGTTAACGCAGTAGTGACCGTGTGCCTGCTCGGTGCCAGTGGACCTTTTGTTTGTAAAATATTTTTAGATTTACATAAACTATGTAGGTTAAGGAGAAATTCTAACCATAGATTTTTCTGTGTAAAATATTTTTTAAACATCCAAGTCCTTTTGAAGGAGAATGCAAAAGAAGGGCAAAAATTGTCGAAAAAACTATGTTATATAGTATTGTCATAAGAAAAAACCATGTTTCACAAATAATGTACCTGAATCAATAATATATTTTTTTTCAAACCTTTAAACCTAGCCGTTACTACTAAAGAGTATGCTTTAGAAAGTAACCGTTTTAGCCCTTACTGCGTTAAACCATATAACCAATTAAAACATCTCCATCCTTAAAAAAATAACAAAGCTTGCCTCCCGACTACCAACCGCGATCCAACCATTGCTAAGGCCTTACACAGACTTTCGCAATTACGAGTCGGTCGGTTAAGCTAGGGGAGTAGTGGGCTAATTAGGTACATTACTGGCTTATCGTGTCAGGAGGAAGTTCAGGGTATCGCGGGTCAGTTGCTGTATGTTGATGTGTGACCGGTCTTATGTAGGTTGAGTTACAAGGATTAGTGTGAAGTGTGGTTGGGTTATGACTATTTGCTATCGTGTATGGTGGTCATAATGATAGATAAGTAATAGATTTGGTGTGATAGGTCATGCTTTTTGTTGTGTGTGACCCATTGATAGAATTAAACACTCTGCTTCAACAACTATTGTTTTATTTGGTACTATAACACCATTATATTACTCGAGGCCACTATTGACATCACAGAGCACTTGTTTTTTTTAGTTTTTATCAGTCTCTCGGAAACCGTAAAACTTTTTCGCCCCTTCTTTAGTTCTTAGTTTTTTCCATCTGTCAAAATCGTATATGGGTTGCCACAGCTAAACAATGGTCAAGTTTTTTTAAAATAATTAAGTTACAACCCTTAGATAATGTAAGCATAGAATAGTTATTATATAGTCGTTTATCGTGTATACATTCGGCTAATCCTGACGTTAAACGCGGCCTCGCGTTTAACACACATTAAAAAAAAAGTCAAGAGAAAGAACAAAAAGAAACATCATAGGAAACAAACAAAACAAGATCTTTATACTAGACATCGACTACAAGCACTCTCACTTGTAGTGACTCACTCTTATAACTAAACATCGCCTGCAAGTACTCTCACTTGCAGTGACTCACTCTTATAACTAAACATCGACTACAAGTACTGTCACTTGTAGTGACTCACTCTTATAACTAAACATCAACTACAAGCACTCACACTTGTAGTGACACACTTGTATAACAAATTGTCGTTTATTAATGCACACCCATAACGATTCACTTATCATCACTAACATCGTTTATCATCATCATCACTCTCTTCTCGTTACATCTCACTTATATATTATTTTTAATTTTCGCAACAAATTAGTTCACTTACAAGCGTTCGCAAAACAATAAAAATAAATAACAAACATTCTTTTGAATATAATAATCAATACTATTCTCTCTATCCATAAAATACAACTAATCAGATATCGCTTTAAAAACTATCTGAGTACACATCTTTATGTAAACATACCAGGCCCCTCAGAAAGTATTGCGAAAAAAAGTTTTTATATATGGGAGACTGGCCAGTTATAATGTTTTTCGAAAATATGATTATTTATAAGTAAAAATAAGTAAGTTCCAATTTCAAAATTTCCCTCCACATTTTTTGCGAGTTAATTCAAAGTATTGTGTCTCACTGAAATATGGATCTGCGCCGGGAACATTTTAGAGCTATGATTTTATACGATTTCAAGTGTCGCCTGAAACCGGATGAATCGTACGATAGACTTCAAATGGCATTCATGGATGAAGGCCCTTCCAAGGCAACCGTGTATCGTTGGTATAACGAATTCAAGCGCGGTCGACCAACTTTGGGGGATGACGAAAGAAGCGGTCGCCCTTTGACGGCTGTTACCGAAGAAAACGTGCTAGCAGTGAAAAATTTAATCCAAGACAATAGGCGAATTACATATCAGGAGATTCAACACATATTGAAGATTGGATCGGGAAGCGTTCACGAGATTCTACACAGCCATCTTCGCGTGAGGAGGATAGTATCACGCTGGGTGCCGCACAACCTCACCGATGCTCAGAAGCAGGCCCGGGTGGAATGGTGCCGTGATATGCTTAACAAATTTGAAGCAGGCTCGTCTCGGCGTGTTTACGACATCGTTACAGGTGATGAGTCCTGGATTTATCAATACGACCCAGAAACCAAGCGCCAGTCGACTGTTTGGGTGTTTCAAAATGAGCCAACGCCTACCAAAGTGAAGCGATCTAGAAGCGGGGGTAAGATTTTGATCGCTAGCTTTTTTAATTTGACTGGCCACTTGGTATCAATTCCCTTACGGGATCAAAGAAGCATTAATGCCGAATGGTATACTACCAAATGTTTGCCAGAAGTTTTCTCTGTTATAAGCAACAAGCGACCAAACACAGGGCTCCGCGGGCTACTGCTCCACCACGACAATGCACCTGCGCACACCGCACTCAAAACGAGGGACTTCCTGGACAGCACGCCAGTCAAACTCCTGGGTCACCCTCCTTACAGCCCTGATCTAGCACCGTGTGACTTCTTTTTATTCCCAAAAATAAAAAATCAGCTCAAAGGGATACAATTTTCGTCGCCGGAAGATGCGCTGGCTGCGTTCGAGCAGGCTGTAAACGAGGTGTCTGCGGCGGACTGGAAAAAGTGTTTTGAAAACTGGTTTAGGCGCATGAATCTTTGTATAGAGGCTGGTGGAAAGTACTTTGAAAAGATTTAATAAAAATATATGTACGTATAGAACAATTTTTTTTAGTTTCGCAAAACTTTCTGAGTGTCCCACGTATATCTATTTTTTTTTTAAATCTTAATTCTTACGTTCACTGTTAATCTGATATAACCACAATTCTATGACCACAACAATATTTATTACTGACTCTTACTCTGAATAACTCGACATCGCATCATGATTAAAAACAAGCCAAGGATGTAACTTATCGACGGCATAAACCGACCTATATGGTTTTCAGCCTTCTTTCCTAGTAATAGGAGTGTCCTCTATTTCGATATAGCGATCGTTGCCTATTATTTTAGAAATTTTGTACGCTCCTACACATTTTGGTATTAGTTTACGACTGTGTCCAGGGTCTGTGCGAATATCTTTTTCTACACGAACTAAATCTCCTACTTTATACTCTGTTGGTTTTTTATGCGACTTATCAAATCGCTCTTTTTGTACTTGTTGGTTTATTTGAATTCGCGAGTCTGCATCCGATCTAATTTCATCGCGATTTAACGGGGTATGAGATTCCGCGACAAGTGGATTTTTGAAACCATCCGAAACACCGGTGGTTTGAACTTCAAACAACATTTCAGACGGAGTACGACCAGTGGTTTTGTTTATAGTGTTCTTCAAAGACCACTGTATCTGGGGTAAACACAAATCCCACTCATTTTCTTGTTTATTGTGATTAGCAGCCGTTATTGCATCAACAATAGTTCGATTGTAGCTCTCAACCTGACCTTTGGCCCTCGGAGAGGCAACCGCATTTAAGATATGTTTAAAGCCCCTTTTATTAATTAAATCTGAAAACTCTTTGCTCGTAAAACTAGCGCCACGATCAGATATCAAACGACGTGGCACTCCGAATAGCGAGAAATATTCCGTAAATACCTGAACACTAGTACTACTTTTAACATCTTTTACTGGCTTTATATAAAAAAAATTTAGTAAAGGCATCAATGATCACTAAAATATGACAATTATTTTTCTTGCTAATGGGAAAACCACAGTGATCGGTATGAAGTGTATCAAATGGTTTGTTAATTTTTGGGATTGGATGAAGCTCTCCTTCTTTAGCTCCAGCTGGCAACTTATTGTGAGCACAATTTAAACAAGAATTACAATATTTTTTAACAAAACGTCTCATTTTTTTTAAACCAGTAAATCTGATTTATCCTACTGTAAGTCTTATCAAAACCGAAATGACCGACATCGTCGTGATTCATATGAACTATTTGCCATCTTACTGATTTTGGAACTACCCACTTTGAATTGATTTCGTCATTTTTATCATTAGATATTCTGTATAAATGACCATTTTTAACAAGTTAGAAGTAGCGAATGTGACATCATATTGAATGGAGAAAAGCTGGACTATGTAAATCAAACAGTTTTCCTAGGAATCACTCTAGATGACAAATTACAATGGGGGCCTTACATAACATCTCTGGCAGGACGGCTGAGTTCAGCCGCTTATGCTGTTAGAAAGATAAGACAGTTAACGGATGTAGAAACCGCGCGTTTGGTCTATTTTAGTTACTTTCACAGCATTATGTCATACGGTATTTTACTGTGGGGTCGGGCGGCTGACATTGAATCAATATTTATATTGCAAAAGAGAGCTGTCAGAGCCATATATAAGTTAAGTCACCGAGAATCTCTTAGGGAGCTATTTAAAAAGATTAATATTATGACAGTTTCTTGCCAATTCATTTATGAAAATATTATGTATGTAAGGAAAAATTTAAATCTCTTTAGTAAAGTTAGTGATAGACACAATTTTAATACCAGAAATAAAGATAAGTTAGATCAACCATCATATAGATTAGCTAAAGTACACACATCTTTCATGGGGTACTGTGTTAAATTCTATAACAAAATACCTTGTGAGATATTAAAGTTAAATGAAAGAAAATTTAAAACAATAGTTAAAAGCACACTTTGTAAACAAGCATATTACAAATTAGATGATTATATTCAAGATAAGAATGCTTGGAAACATGCTGGTCCTGCTCCATAGGCCTATCTTTGGTGTGGACAAAATCAAAATGGTTAATTTGTATTATATTCATAATTATAGTAACGCTTTATTTTTATTTTTTCTTCTTTTTTTGTTTAAAAAAATTGACTCGCACACTGTTCTGTTGTTGTTTAATTAGGTAATGTACCTATGTTTGCACTATTTGTAAGTACGTGAGGACCATGTTCCTATTTATCAAGTAAAGGAATTTACCTGTTAATGCTTGTAATTCTCTCATACCTATATGTAGTATAGTAGTGCTGGGTACATCGTCCTCACGTATACGAATTTATTAATGTATGTACCTATATAAATATTGTGTAAAACTTTTCTTTAAAAGAGTAAGTATGGAGTTTCTTGTGCGTTCTTCTCCATAACAACCTACATTTCCGAATGCACGGTAGAATCAATTTTTATTAAATGTAAATTTTAACGTTCAAAAGTGCCACATAATGGCCTACTTGAAATAAACACATTTGACTTTGACTTTGACTTTGAACAGTATGATTCTTATGTATCTCGACAATGTCTTCTGTTTCTGAATCATTCAAAATATTAATTATCCTTTGTATCTCTGAATCCTGTTCCTGCACTGTGCGCAACCACGCATCGTCATCTATTGTTAAAACATCAACCACCTGTTCTACATCATGGGATTCAGAGTCACTTGGGTTGCGTGACAGGGCATCGACATGACTAATTTTGTTACCATCGCGATGTTCTACAGTAAAATCGTACTTCTGCATTGATATGTACCAACGCGCTACTCTCGGTATTAAATCTTTTTTTGTCATAGTGCTGTGTATAGCGGCACAATCAGTGACAACAATAAACGATTTTCCCAAAACATAAACTCTAAATCTATTCAACGCACAAACTACCGCCAAAGTTTCCAACTCATACGAATGTAGTTTGCTTTCGTCTACTGTCGTTTGACGGTTATAATAAGCTATAGGATGAAATACTTTATCTGAATTTGCTCGTCATAGCATAATTGCTCCTTAACCGATTTTACTAGCGTCAGTGTATTTCTAATTCAGCCTCAGGGTCATATAGTGCCGAAACTGGTCGGGTGGCCAATTGACTTTTTAATTCATTAAATGCTGTTATTTGAGGTTCGTTAAAACACCAGGAAACATCTTTCTTTGTAAGAATCGTTAGAGGTTTTGCTATCATAGAATAATTTTGAATAAACCGTCGGAAATAACTTGTAAGGCCAACAAAATGACCAACGAACCTCGTGAACATTTCTAGGTAAAGGGAAATCTACTACAGCTTCAATTTTGGCTGCCTCGGGTAGGATGCCACTTGAACTAATCTCGTAGCCCAAGTAATTTATACGAGTCTGAAAGAAATCGCACTTTTTAAGATTAAGTGTTAGATGAGCAGACCTTAATAAGTGCAAAATCTTTTCCAGCTTATCCAAGCCGTCTTCAATTGAACGTGACGTCACTAATAGATCATCCATATAAGCCAACGCCAAGCTTTGCTTACCCTTAAGCATACAATTAATCGTCCTTTGAAAAACACTAGGTGCATTGGCAAGTCCAAAGGGCATTCTTTCAAACTCATACAAACCATCCGGTGTTACAAACGCAGTAAATGGCTTACTAGCCTCACTCAGTGGCACCTGATAGTACCCTGAAGTGAGGTCAAGACTTATAAAGAACTTGTTGCCCCCTAATGTGTCTAGTTGGTCTTCGATCCGAGGTAACGGATATTTGTCTTTTAACGTTTTTCTATTTAGGGCCCTATAGTCGATACATAGCCGTTTATCTCCATTTTTCTTACTCACTAAGATAACGGGACTCGAATAATCCGAAGTGCTTTCGCGAATTATACCATTCAATAATAATTCCTCAATAATTTTATTTAGGTGAACACGCTCACTGTGTGATATTCCATGAGGATTATATACTACTGGTCTGTTGTCTGTCAGCGTAATATCCATTTTTGCTAAATTAGTTTTTCCTAACTCTCCTGAGTTCATTGCAAAACAATCCCTATACTTTTTTAACAAATCGAATAACTTTACTTTTTGTTGTTCTGTTACTTCCGTGCTAATTTTTATATCTGATCGATAAAGGTAATTCTTCATAATTTTTAGTTTCCGTTGTTAAACCTATATTTTCCTTATTTACTTCTTGGTATTGTTGACCCCGAGCTAATAAAGTTCCTTACTTATTGTTTAAATCTTTAGGTGATAAATTTGCTAACATTAAATATCCTTTACCTGCTTCAAACTCAAAAACCCCAGACAAGACAGCATATTCATTCTGTGGTACAATCCGAAGACTGTATTGTATCCACAAGCCGCCACTATATGTATCATTGGTAATGACATCTATTGGCGTTACAGTTTTGGGTTTTATAATTTTGTCACCATCTGCGAATACCTTAGTCTTAAACACATCAACATCAAAATCTGGAGTGTGCATAAATACCAGTTCATCAGTGGTTTTTAAAATAACAACATTTGGTTTTTCCATAAAAGACTGCCCTACTAAAATTGCTGTCTGTAAATAGTGATCATCTAAAACGAAAACTTCTGTTTCAGCTTTAGCTGAGCCAATTTCTAAAATTGCTATGAACTTTCCTAATGGCTTTACAGCGGAATTGCCGAATCCCTGTAAAATTGGTAAATTTTCTGTATCCCAATCACGGACTATTAGCTTTGCATTTGTTTCTCTTGCAAGAGTACACTTACTACCGAGGTCAACGTATCCTTTCAGGATAATGTTGTTTATTCTGACATCTTTATAATATTTTGAATTTACAGTTGCACTATTAGTAATGCACAAGATAGCTTTATTTTGGTCAGTAGTAGTATTCGTTTTAATTAAATCGTCACTGTTATATGTGTTTCTTTTATGACAGTCTTTAGTATCATGTCCCAATTTAAAACAAAAGTTACATTTTTTTAATAGGTTTGTTACACTTTAAACTTATATGCCCTAGCTTATTGCAATTAAAACATCGAATGTTATCATTTTTACTGAGTTTTGTTTGCTGATTAGATACCCTATTGGAATTCTTAGATGGTGCATTATTCCGGTTACGGAAGTTAGAAGTAGGTGTATTAATGTCATGTTGAGACACAGTGCGCAAATAATTTAGGATTTGTTGCGGTTCAATAAACATGTAGGCTCCTGCTCCCATTCTTACAAATTTGTCGTCAATGCCATGTATAAGACAGCCAACTGCTTTATTGCCTGTTATCTCACATTTATTTATAAGTGCCATTTTATCATAATAATAATGTTCTAAAGACTGACCAAACTTACATCTAAGCCTTAGCATTGATGACAACAGGTCTCCATAATTTGGTCTGCTATTTACAGACGAATTATCACTACTTGAATTATGTCGCCTTCGCTTAGACTTGTCCTTTATTGCATTAAACGATTTCGAGTGATTCAAAATAAAGTCAAAGTTATTTAAGTACAGCAACGACAAAATCAAATAACTAGATAATAAAAAGTAATATTTATACACTATTACAGTTGACTAACATAAAAAAAATTATGAACTAAACTGAAATTCGTTTGTAGCTCAAATTATTCTAATATTAACGCCTGTTATCCTCCACATTATCAACTACTCCCTCTTTTCTGAATGCTTTCCTTCAGCTTGGAAGAAAGCACAAATCAAATCAAATCAAATCAAAATCATTTATTTGTAAAACATAGGTAATAATTACATGCAAGATCTTAAAAATTAGGTAGTGCGCTATGTTTTGCCAATTGACATACAAATTTAAAAAAAAATACGATTACATGAATAGGTAGGTACTGTTAAATTAAAATATAAATTTACTACAATATAATTATTTACGTATTTGAGTACCCGATCGTATTAGCACATGCATGCAAGTTAATTTATATTATTCATAATCAATTTCATTTCATGTCAAAATTTAAAGTCTATTCAATTAGAAAAAAATAAGATTAAGATATTATAGGAAAAAATTAAATTTTATGTCAGCATTATACATTTAAAGATTGGTCATTAAGAAACTCGTCTAGAGTATAATAACATCTTTGAAGCAGTAACCCGTTAAGCGCATTTTTAAACTTCTGCAATGGCATACATTTTATTACATTAGGTATTTTATTATATATTTGGGGAGCAAGACCAAAGAAGCTCTTTTTCATTAGAGAAGTTTTACATTTCACAAGGCATAGTTCATTAATATATTGAGCACGCATCGGAGTTTTCTTTACTGAGCATAGTTTTTTGAATAAATGTGGATTTAATTTTACAAATAATGCAGTTTCCTGGATGTATAAAGCTGGTAGAGGTAATATTTTTAATTTTTTTAAATATGGAATGCAGCTATCTGTTGTTTTTAAACCACACATTGACCGTATACATCTTTTTTGCATCCTGAAAACAAATTCCCTATTTGTTGACTGTCCCCAAAAAATAACACCATACCGCAGAATTGAGGCAACCAGTCCATGATAGGCTGTTAACAGAGTCTCAATATTTACTTTCTTTGAAAGTTGATATAGCAAATATGCTGACTTACTTAATCGCTTACAAATTTCCTCCAAATGAGGTTTCCAAGTCAGTTTATCATCTACAGTTATACCACAGCAGTAACTTCTTCTATTTCATAATTATTGTAAGCAACATTAACTAGTGGTTTCTCAAGCCGTTGGTGAAAGTGCATTACTTTGGTTTTATTTAAATTTATTATAAGATTATTATCATTAAGCCAATTTATTATTTTATTTAAAGAATTATTAATGTCATTTTCATAATTGTTTACATTATTACATTCTGCAATAGCCGTGCTATCGTCTGCAAAGAGTACCATTCTTTGCCCTGTGGATTTTGGGAGGTCGTTTATATATATCAGGAATAGTGGTGGTCCTAGAACGCTACCTTGAGGCACGCCATATTTTATGTACCTTGGTTCAGAGGTATATGTGGTTTCTAATTTGGTTGTAGGACATATTCTAGAGATTTCCGTACATTGTAATCTATCACTTAGGTATGATTCCAAAAGTTTAAGGATGTTCCCTCTAATTCCATAACTATGTAATTTTTGCAGTAATATTTTATGATCCACAAAGTCGAAAGCCTTCGTCATGTCTGTATATATCGCACAAACATGTTTCTTTTTATCGACAGATGTCAAGACACTTGATAGTAAGTCAAACAGTGCCATATTAACATTGACATTTTTTCTAAACCCCTTTTGTTCTTTACAAAATAATTTAAATTTTTCGAAATAAGCACAAATGGAATTATAAATTACTTTCTCAAATATTTTTGAAAATACCGGTATTTTTGCAATTGGTCTATAATTTCCAACATCTGTTCTGTCATTTCTTTTAAAAAGGGGCTTAATGATTACTTTTTTTAAACTATTTGGGAATATACCTTCAGCAATACAGAGATTTATAACATGTGACAGTGGTTTCGCTATAACATCCTTGACATATTTTATCACTTTGGTTGCTATCCCATCGTGTCCAACGGTATTTGTATTCTTAAGGCTGTTAATTATTTTAACTATGTCATCATCTGCAACAGGCAACATAAATAATGAATGCGATGTTAGATTTTCAATTTTATTTTTATTTTTTGTCGACGTACAATTCGTTTGTATATTGTTTTCAACAGTCTCAATAAAATATTTATTAAATTCATTTGCTATATCCATGGGTTGGGTTAAAATTAAGTTATCTTTTGTTATAGATAATATTGGTTCTTGGGGCACACAAAATTTTGATTTATTTATTACTTGCCAGGCTGCTTTTGATTTGTTTCGTGATACGTTTATGAAATGGTTATTTTGGGCTTTCTGGGTTAATTTTATTATTTTCCTGTAAAGAGTGGAATATTTTTTTAAAACACGTTTATTTTTTGAGTTAGGATTAAGTCTATATGCCCAGAGTAGCTGTCTTTGTTTTTTACTACATAATTTAATTCCACGAGATAACCATTTAGTCTTTTTATTAGTATATATAGTGACATACTTTTCCGGAAAACATAAACGATATAATAACAAAAAGTCATCTTTAAAATGTTCGTAAGACTCGTTAGCATCTTTGGCGTTGTACACTTGGAAGAAAGATAAACACTTCAAATGGTTTTTGAATTTGGATAAATTATATGCTGAAATGTCTTGTTTTTTAGTTTTCCAGAATTTAAGTGTACAAATTTTATTGATAGGTACTTTGAGTAACTGAGAAGTATGATCTGAAAGAACTAGATCCATTATTTCCGCTTTGCATTCCTTTCGGTAGGAGTGTGCAAAATTGTCGATGCAAGAATTACTACTCAATCTGGTCGGTTTATAGAGAGCAAATTTGAGATAATATTGTAAAAGAAAATTTTCAAATTCTAATGTACTTTTGTTTCTTTTTAGTACATCGATATTGAAGTCGCCTGTTAAAATGATATTTTTATTTGTAAGTGAACGAAGTTTTCGCAATATGTCATCTAGTCTTTCATAAAATACGTTATAGTTAAATTTAGGTATTCTATATACGCAGACAATTAAAATATTATGAGTTATCAGCTCTATACCACAACACTCGAAAATACCGGTCACTGATTGTTTTGCTACTTCCGTTAACTCTCTATAGTGTAATCCTAATCGAACAAATATACAAGTTCCCCCTTGCTTAATATTTCTCGAAAAGAAGGCAGCTAGGCAGTAATTAGGTAGATGTAGCAAACTCTCGTAACCTGTCTCAACAAAATATTCAGTGATGCATATTACATCTATATTGATTCCTTTATTAAAAAGCTCTTCTAACTTAATTGTCAGTAAATCCGATTTGTTTATAAGTCCTGCAATATTTTGATGAAGAATATTAAGGTAATTACTATAGAAAAAACTGAGTTTTTGTTTGTGATTCTGCTTGTATATCAGTCACTAACTCCACTTGGTTTTTCTGGGAACAGTCAACTTCCGAGTTAGTGGCATTAATGATGTTTAGGTTTAGGATAAGGTCTTGCAAATCTGATATTACAATATTCAAGCCTTTGTTATTTAAACTCCCACACCGATGACTGTAAGTGTCATAGGTATATGGAAGGTTGAGATTGGAGTCCAGTATGTACGCATATTTATATGTCTCCACATCCATGTAAATTAAGTTATTGAAAGTATCTATGCGGCTGTTAAACATAATATTACCGTTATCCATATATTTAAAAGTTGGTAGACATATTATAAAATTAGTGTGGCTTAATTTTTGTAATCTTTCGCGAGTAAACTTAACTAGTTCTATATAATTATGCGTTTTCCTGAAATCCTCCTCGCCAATATAAATAACGCAGTAATCAGAGAGTGTAAAATTTCGTACTTTTGTATCAATATTGTTTAAGATATGCTTTAATCCACATTTAGGCATACGATAGTGACACAAATTATAGTTACAGATATAAGTTCTTTCGTTTATTGTATTTAGCCTACTAGACGTTTCACCACTTACAATACAAATATTATGTTTTACAAGCGGCGACGTAGGTTTCATTTCGGTAATACGGTTGGGTGATATTGTAAGGTTTTGAGTGCCACTTGTACTGGTTTCAATTTGAGGCGTGCAATGTTCTCTTGTAATTTCTAAAGTTTGTGTTTGTTTTGTCTTCGTGCGAGTAGTTACATTCTTCTTCGGATATTGGACTTTCTGCTTAACTGGGCTATTAGCAATTTTTTTATAAATTTCATTTTTCTTCATTAAATCTGTATTTATTTGCTTCAAGTTACTATTTTCCAAAGACAATATTTCTATTTCTTGATGTGCACTTTTTGAGATTTGCTATCTCATTTTTGCACATGTTTATTTGCGTTTCATCCTCGTCGTCTGACATTTCTGGCATGCTGTTGGTAGTACAATCCAACGTTTGGGAGATAACGTCACTACTTTCATTGTTTGGTTCCGATCTGGTGCGAGTGCGCCGGAACGTGATATTATCTACTACATTTTCTAAGAAATTCATTGTAATATGATTTTAAATTTTGTTTAAACTGTTTGTTCCAACAATTTTACGAACAATCCAAAAAGACAAATTGTTAGCGGGATTTGAACTCGGGTCACGAGTTGTACAGTCTAGTCATTAGACGCCAACGCCACCCCGTGACATTTACGTTGTTGAGTGAAATTGTTAATCACAAGACTCCTCTGTGTAAACGTTCGTTAAAAAGCCGGTTGCAGTTTAAAATTATTTGATTTTTTTTCTCACTACTTATCACTTTTTGTTATTAAGATTTTTCACTGTTTTTTTTTAAAGTTTTGTTTGTCAAACGATTGTTACCGAAGTATTTGTTGTTTTTCACCTCCAAATAAGTTTGAAATACCACACACACAAATGTTTTTGTCACAAAAATTTTGTCCACATTTAAAAGTTATTTTTGTATAGTTCACAGTAAATTGTTTGTTATGATAACATTTTCACACACGTATTGTACTTTTATCTTCACTATTTCAGTGTACTTAGGCGGATACTATTCATTAAACTATTTTATTATAATTTTATAATGGGAGCACGATGTTTAAATGGCAACTACCGCCATCAGAGTAAATACTAACTTAAATAAATAATAAAGGTTGTTATTATTAGTTTTTCGAAACTACCCCGACAAAAAAATTTAGGGGTTGTTAAAGATTTTTTGAATAATCTTATTAATTGGGTTAATAATCTTGAAACGTAAGCAATAAAAGTTGTTATTGATGCACATGTTTTGCCTCTACCCAAGGTCCCTAAACCTTCATCAGTATCCCAGTTCCGTCCTATTTCTATTCTTCCAATCCTATCTAAAGTCCTTGAGAGTGTTGTCAATAATCAGCTGTCTCATTACCTCTCCTCTAATGGCCTGCTAAGTAAGGACTTAGCAGGCCATTAGAGGAGAGGTAATGAGACAGCTGATTCATCAATCTGGATTCCGTCCTGGCCACAGCACTGTATCGGCCTTAGTCAAAATCACTGACGATATCCGACTGGCCATGGAAAACAGACTCCTTACAGTATTGATTCTACTGGACTTTAGCAGTGCTTTTAATTCAGTTGATTTTGACATCCTCTTAGGTATCCTATCCTCTCTTAATGTATTCCCTGCTGTGATCGCGTGGTTTAACTCTTATCTTCGGGGTCGCTCGCAGTCGGTCCGCTCAGAGGAGGCTTCCTCTGACTGGTGCGATTTGGATGCGGTTGTTCTTCAGGGTGGCGTCCTTTCTCCTCTTCTTTTCTCCGTTTTTATAAACGCTATCACTAAGGTCTTATCTTCACACTATCATCTTTATGCCAACGACCTGCAGCTTTACCGCCACTTCAAATTTGAAGAGCTTACTGGATCTATCGATGTCATCAATAATGATCTTGAAAATATCTATCAGTGGGCTAAAAGTTTTGGACTTTTAGTAAACCCAACAAAATCACAAGCTATCATTATTGGTGCCAGATATTACATCAATTTATTGAGCAACCAGTCTCTCCCACCTGTTTTATATGATGCCGTCGCTATAGCCTACTCCAAAAAAGTCAAAAGCTTAGGTGTTTTCTTGGACTGCAACGTATCTTGGAATGTTCACATTGCTAAAGTAAGCAGGAGGGTGTTTTGGTCGTTTCGGTCTCTAAAACGGCTCCAGAAGTTCCTGCCTTTCTCAACTAAAGTTACTCTTGCTCAGTCTCTTCTTCTTCCTCTTCTTGACTATGCTGATGTCTGCTTTCTTGATGCGACTGAGGAACTTCTTGATAAGCTCGAGCGTTTGCAGAATTTGTGCATCTGCTTCATTTTTGGCCTCCGAAAGTACGACCATGTGTCGGAATTTCGGAAGCGGTTGTAGTGGCTGCCTATTCGGCAGCGCCGAGATACCCACACTCTTGCTCTACTCTTTTCTGTTCTTCACAATCCTAGCTCTCCTTCGTATCTTAAAGAACGCTTTGAGTATCTTGTTCCGAGAGGAAAGCCTTGCCGCTCCTCATCATCTCTTCTCCTTCGTTTTCCTCACCACTCATCAAGTCGTTACGGTGGATCATTTACTGTTCGTGCTGTCCGCCTCTGGAATAATCTTCCTCATTCCATACGGGATAGCCCTTCACTGCATATATTCAGGAGAAGAATTAAGGAACATTTCCTGTCAACTATATTTTTTAGTATTTGTTGTGCACTTTTTTTAACTGTCCTAATTTTGTAAATTTCTCTTTAGCACTGAGGTTTGCTGTCAGAGAACCCAATTATGGGTTAAGCTCGCCTTTGTACATAAGTTTTCCTTTTGTATTATAAATTTTTATTTTGTGTACAATAAAGTATATGAACTTCAGCCAGCAATACATACTTCAAACGATCGGTAATGTCACTTTATACTTAAAATAATAACTCCCATCATAAATCCATATTAAGTTTAGTTAAGCCGTAAGTATTCACTTCAGTAACCAATTAGTAAACGCAATTGTCTTTGGCTACATGTAAATAAACCACCATATTGATATCACTTTCACTAGGTATTTCCCAACGATCAATAGTAATGTTGATGCTCGAAATGTTTGAGCCTTGTTTCTTGTATCATGAACGCACATGCATCTGTACATGTAAAAATCGACAATTTTGTCGCAAAATCACAGGGAAATGAAGTAACACTTTCAGATCTGACCTTAGTCCAGGAAACAGCAGCATCAGGCCATCAGGCAGTCAAGCAGTCAGGCACGCAGATACACTGTAGCACACTTCTGATTTGATAGAATTAAACACTCTGCTTCACCAACTATTGTTTTATCTGGTACTATAACACCATTATATTACTCGAAGCCACTATTGACATCACAGAGCACTTGCTTTTTTTAGTTTTTATCAGTCTCTCGGAAACCGTAAAACTTTTTCGCGCCTTCTTTAGTTCTTAGTTTTTTCCATCTGTCAAAATCGTATATGGGTTGCCACAGCTAAACAATAGTCAAGTTTTTTGAAAGATAACTAAGTTGCAACCCTTAGATAATGTAAGCATAGAACAGTTATTATAAAGTCGTTTATCGTGTATGCTAACATTATAGTAATTAAAAACATCTTGTACAACATAAACGTAACAATTGCAGCTTTCCCAGCAACCGTATTTGAATGCTACACATTAAAACGTTTCTTTTGTATCTCATAAATTAAATTCCCTTACAGAGTTAGAGGTAAAACAAAGATATCTAAAAAGCATATAAAACATTGCGGTTTTTAAAGATAGTTCATACCAAACTCGCGGACGATTAGAAACCATTCATGTAAGTATGTCTGGACTTCTGGAATTCTGTGAGATTAATTAAGTATTTTGTTGCCATGGGGGTAGGTAGACACTAAAGAACGCTACTTGCTACGATCTTTACATACCTATTCTTTTTACCCGACTACAAGGAAAGGGTTATGTTTTTGCTTAATTGGCGGAAAGCCATTTTCTTAAATTGAAAATAAATAAGTTATAGTGACACATTGCAGAACCTATATTCTACAAAAACATTATGTTAAAAAGGGTTTCTGATTCGTTATCCCAAAAATATCTATTTATTAGGAGATTGAATGCATACGTCAAAGATCTTAAGTGGGGTTTATATAAAGCTTAGGAACTAGGGCCTGACAGATGCTTAGCAAGATAAATGACCAGGCGACCCGGCTGTTGGCGTTACAAGGACCTAGTGATCCTTCACGTTTGGGATATACAAATAGTTTATCTTTACTACAAATCTTGTACCATATAAATAGTTTTAGTTTTCATAGCTCGAGAGAAATTAAGTGTCCCGTGGATAAGTATTAACAGCTTCAAGGTCGTCAAGATTAAGCAACGCTGAGGTTGGTACGTCGATAGATGACCATCATAACTAACGTTAAGCTGTTGGTCCCGGGAGTCGTTACGGATAGTCGGAAGCAAAAAATCTG
Source organism: Orthosia gothica (assembly GCA_949775005.1). NCBI lineage: Eukaryota > Metazoa > Arthropoda > Insecta > Lepidoptera > Noctuidae > Orthosia > Orthosia gothica. The sequence goes on from OX459042.1 coordinate 25,817,100, forward strand.
CTACCAGTATAACCAAGCGTTATCGTGTTTATTTATATAGTTAAAACTTCCTGCACAAAGGTACACAGGCGGACTTAATGCCCTAGGTATTCTCTACCAGTCAACCAAGGGTGGTGAAGAGACATTGCAGGTGCATTGTTTAAAAAATAAACGTTACTTATAATACACATAATTTTATATTAAATATAAATTTATATATTAATAAAGTATTGAAAATATGTGACCCTTCCCCTCGCTGAAGATAAAACCGCAATTTTCGCTTGACGACAACTTTCGCCACCACCAGCCGGTATGCCTACCGGTTGGTGGGTGTCCTGATTTCGAAGTTACCCAGTTTCATTAGTCTCCAGTTTGCGTTGGTCAGATAGGCAGTGCTCCGTGTAAAATATTTACTCAGCTGCATTCAGCAAGATGGGAACCGAAATACTTAGGAAAAGGTAAGGCTGATTGATAGAACGAGACAAATCTCATAGATTATTTTAGCCGTATATATCACTGTTATAAAAAACCGGCCAAGTGCGAGTCGGACTCGCGCACGAAGGGTTCCGTTCTTGGTAAATTGCGGTTTACGATTTATGACGTATTAAAAAAAAACTACTTACTAGATCTCGTTCAAACCAATTTTCGCTGGTAGTTTACATAGTAATGTACATCATATATTTTTTTTAGTTTTATCATTCTCTTATTTTAGAAGTTACAGGGGGGGGGGGACACATTTTACCACTTTGGCCGAGTCTCTCGCGCAAACTATTCAGTTTAGAAAAAAATGATATTAAAAACCTCAATATTATTTTTGAAGACCTATCCATAGATACCCCACACGTATGGGTCTGATGAAAAAAAATATTTTTAGTTTTAGTTTCAAGTATGGGAACCCCCAAAATTTATTGTTTTATTTTTATTTTTGTGTGAAAATCTTAATGCGGTTTACAGAATACATCTACTTACCAAGTTTCAACAGCATAGTTCTTATAGTTTCGGAATAAAGTGGCTGTGACATACGGACGGACAGACAGACAGACAGACAGACAGACAGACAGACAGACAGACAGACAGACAGACAGACAGACAGACATGACGAATCTATAAGGGTTCCGTTTTTTGCCATTTGGCTACGGAACCCTAAAAAGCATCAAACGTTTTTGTACTTCAAAAATCGAACGGCAAAATGAACACGTTTCCACATGGAAATTATTTTACCGTTTGAGTCTTTGATGTTTGTATCAAAGCAAAGTATTTACGAAATATTCGGCTGTAACTGGTATTCAGGCTCGTATTATGCTACGGATGTTACTGAGATACCAAAGTAATCATTTTCGCATACATCGATAGACTAGTTTGTGTGCAGCTAGCTCAGGAATGCGTGTCAAAAATTATGCAAGGGGATTTTTTCCACTAGTCGACCTTAGGTCGGCGCAGAGATGATAATTTATGTATTTATTTATTTAACAATCATGGACGACTTTACAGCTAAAACAAACAGAATATAAATTAGTACGTGAGACTGACAGCCAATTAAAAGACATCACTTCTAAAAATAGATTGGAAAGAAAGAGTGTGAACAACACAACACAGCTACCAAAAAGAAAAAAAAAACAAAGCAGTATAGCATTCAAGCTCAAAGTAAATTAACATTTCATAAGCTATACAATGATAAAAACCTGAACATACAAAATCCTAATTAAAAAAGCCAAGGCTCAGGCACTTTCTGGCCGAGGACACACCCGTTATGAAAGGATCAAAATCATGCCGCTTACAAATGTCATTAAAGTTTCTACTTGCACGCACTATAAATGAATTTTGCCTGTAGTTCGTTGAAGCAGACGGAACACGCAACGGTGCGTACCATCGCTTTGACCTTCCAGGAAAGTTAAAATAAAATTTGGATAGAATATCGGAGTTATTGATAGAATTATTGAAAATTTTAAATAATGTAGTGCTGTCGGAGACTGCTCGCCGATTAATTAGGGGTAATATATGATACTTCTTGCAGAGATTGAGGTAATCTTCAGACCGGTAGGGCACTTTCTGATGATAACACAAATACTTGATGAACCTTTTCTGAATGCTCTCTATACGATCAATGTACTTGTGATAACATGGATTCCAGATTTCAGACGCATATTCCAAGTTGCGTCTAACAAAAGTACAGTAAAGAATTTTTAAAGTTTTGGCTTGAGTGAAGCACTTGGATAGCCGCATTATGAAACCTAGTGCTTTAGATGCTTTAGCGACTATGGCATTGATATGAAATTTAAACGTAAGCTTAGAATCATGATATACCCCCAGATCTCGGATGCAATTCGATCTAGGTAGTACTTGATCACCTAAGATATACGATGAAGGTATAATTGCGCGCTTTCGAGAGTATGTTAGAACCGAACATTTAGCAGGGTTAAGATCAAGCTTACTCCCACGACAGTAAGCCTCCAGACGACGTAAATCATCCTGAAGTGCAATCACGTCCGCATGTGACGATATTGTGGCATAGATTTTCAAATCGTCAGCAAAACACAACAGCTTGGATGAAAGCAAGCAAGAGTTGATGTCGTTTATGTAGATAATGAAAAGTAATGGGCCGAGCAATGAACCCTGGGGGACCCCACTGGGGACAGGCACCCAACCAGACATATAATTGCTTAAAACTACTGCTTGGGACCTGTTCTCCAGATAAGAAGAAAACCATCTGAGTAAATCGCCTCGTATTCCCATGCCATATAACTTAGATAGTAAGATCTCATTATCAATTCGATCAAAAGCTTTACTGTAATCAGTATAAACGACATCAACCTGCCCACCGTTATCCATGGCGTCAGTGATAAAGTCATTGAGTAGTATTAAGTTGGTGACGGTAGAATACATATATAAAACGGCAGAATACATATATATAAATGGCAAACATATTTATTCTATTTGTGTGTCTTTCAAGTAACACCAAATGAAAAAAAACACGTTCAAAGACATGATTGATCAATAAACCACAAAAATTAAAGACTTTCACAATTCATTATAATGCTAGTAAGATATGATAGAATAGAATATTGGTAACACAAATATGTATCCGCAGCCAACATAACTAATATACCTACACACACAGTAACTGCTAGTTTCACGAGTATTCCAACCATTATTTAATTTATTATTCCCCTCCCTATTTGATCACTATAGCAATATTCGCCCGCGCAAGGATTGCAGAGCACAAGTTTCGGCTGCAAATCCTTATTACTTTTTCAACCAATACAAATAATTGGATACAGGGAAAAGGTTTGAGCTCTGAGGTAGTTTCTTTGATTCTTCTCAGTGTAGACGTCTAAATTTAAAAAAAAAAACCTGACGAGTACAGGTTTTATTTAAAACCAATGTACTGAAGAAGTATATAATTTATCGGCGTATTAGTAAGTATAAACTTACTAATACGCGGGTAGTAACTATTGGCCACCGAGACGTCTCTTTGCTCTGTGTTGTATACAGTTATCAGAGTACATAAGAGGGACCTGTATGTAAGGACTTTGGGACGAATTGCGAAACGTAATACGCGAATGGAAGGTTAAGGAATTGCAGATATTGAGTTATGAACTGTCACTTAGATTTATTTATGTCGTAAACTGGAACTATTTGATTTGTTTGCCGATATACTAGATGTTTTATGTTAAATTTCTACTTCTACAACAAACAATTTAGATAAATAAAATTTTAACAACAGTCTTGTATTCTGCAAAGAATACGCAGACTTATATCATATAGAGCACCCTTACATTGTTCCATGACCAATTCCCATTAACTGATTGGACATTCAAAATTCAAGCTCCTGAAATATTCCCATAAAAAAAAAACAATGTCACTTGGCCAGACCCAGTAATCAAATACTGGTCTTTAAGATCAGCGTTATGACCTGGCAATCACTAGACCAACGTGGGATCTTTGTAGCGAGGATACTCAAAGCACTATATATACCATCCGATTTCATAACTCTTCGTTTAAAGAAAACCATACATTAAATTATGTCGTTGTATGTATGCTTCACAGTAATATATAGTTAGTAGCAAGTTTACGAGCTCTTAGGTAAGATTTACTGCTTAGGTAGGTACCCATTCTGTTATCAGTACGTAATACATGGTCCCTCGTACATAGTCTTTGGGACTGATTGCGAGACAGATATGATATTCCTTTTATATAGTACATTACTGCAGCGGCCAGCAAAAGAGGCATTTATGGCGACTTACTTTTGTGTGCCACCACGGCTTCGACTCGGCCCACATTTACAACTCCGTCCATCAATGCCTAGTTGTAGCCAAGTCTTGTATAGTACTTTTCTAAAATAATGCACGGAAATTAAAACTAAGTAGTACCTAGAACTCATTTTGTCAAATACAATTACTTTTCAAAATCAATGACGAAAAACAATATTCGAACTCCTTAAAGTGTTCATCTGTTTTTTTTTTTCAATAAACAGCTTTCTGTTTGCAAGCCAGTTCGAAATTTAAATAAAACCTTCGATAAGTTACCACTTTAGTTGCCATGTTTCAGAGTAAAGATATGATATGGATTTTCATACAACTTTTGCCGGTCGCTGCTCGCATGTATTTGGACAGTACAGCAATATCGATTTATCTCGAAAAAGATTGTCAAAATAATGCTCAAATTTTCAAGCATGTTTGAGAAAAAGTAATATAAGTTTTTCTCAGTGAATCTTATGGTGTTAAATAACAATGCTTCATTGATATTGTGGTCGTATCTTCGTAAGTGTTACTGCTTAGTATGAGGTCATAATTATGTTCGATTCCCGCATGCAAAAAAATTCCGATCACATGGGACTTAAATGTGACAGGCAAATAGTGTACAACGGTGTACTTCTGCCTAAACCTTCTGAGAATACTGGCGTCATAGTAGTGTCTTAAGCATATTCCTAAAGCCTTTATGTCAGTATTTATATTCTGTCAAAAGGCATCTATCTCATTTAGACGACACGGTAGGCGTAGTGGTTGAGCGATCGGTTGATGTGCTGCGTGTCGCGGGTTCCATTGGCGCACAGAACAAATATTTGTATGGCCTACAGATAGTTGTTTCGGATCTGGGTGTCTTGTGTATGTGAGTTTAAATGTTTGTAAACGCACCCACAATACAGACAGAAATACTTATAGAAATATAAGAAACTGTCCCCTTTGATTCGTTGCATTAATTCAAGTAAAGCGTTCAGATTTTCAATAGGTACTGAATAGTATGTCTTACAGGGAATAACTGAAGTCCTGAGTGATGTCTACATCACTATTATGCCTTTGAGTCTAAATATTGCGTCATGTAAAGGTCTTGTCTGCACGTAGCATTTAGTTAATTTCTGCACGTACCGTATTCTGTTATACTTGTACCAACGTTGCTTGGATAGATATTACAAAGCTAGCCTATACTACTTCCTACAAAATCATTTGAAAGTCTATACGTATGTTTGGATGAGTAGATATTTGAATATTTGTTAATCAGGCACTGCTCAACAACTGGACGGATTCGAATGAAGTTTTGGACACAGACATACCATGATCTGAGGCACTAGACAAATTACATTCTATCATCGGAGTGGCGATTGTCTATAAGGGAAAATTATATGGCATTGACAAGCGATGTCGAAAAATCACGTGATCAATCCCTTACATTTTGACATTTCGACCATTGCCTTCGCTGACATCGAATACCACTTGTCTAGAGCCGGTCATGGTTTGTCTGTTTCTATCTCTTAATCCATTAGGACACAGATTTTTTTATTTAAATAAGCTTTTTCGTATCCTTCTCAGCAAATCCTTTCATTTGATACCCATAATCATGACAGTGCACAGTAAATAACTAATCCGCCATCTTGTGCCACCCGCCATATTGGATTTAGAATGACGTCACTTAGCTAACCGTGCATTATCATCCAAACTAAACGTGTACCTATGCAAAATGTCACCTTAATCGGTGGAGGATAACTGCTTCAAAATTCAGTTGCAAGATTTGACCGGAACACACTTACATACATACATACATTGCAAGTTAAATAAAAGCTTGTATAAACGACATTTACGTGAGTGAAGCCACCGCAAAAGTTAGTTTATAATATGTTTGGAACAATAATAATCCCTTGTATATATGACTGTTTAACAACAAAATAACATATTAAAAAGTTATTATATTAATTAACTGTATTATATTCAGGATGATTATGTTCAATTATGAATAGCTTTCATAATTGCACCATTAAATTAGTAATGTGATAAACGATATTGTCCCGAAAATGTATACTGTGGTTAAGTTATTCGTGACTAACCGCAGAACCAAAAATATATTTCAATTTTTAGTTTTTATTAGAGAGGATACTTTTTTAATTTAGAAAGTATCAAATCTCAATATCATTATGTAATCCACATGAGGGATTATGCTTATGTACTTGTTGGATATACCCACCCACTCTATAACCTGATGAAGTTCTGAAAGTAAAATACAAACGTGTGATGGCCTAGTAAATATGAGTGTAAGGAGAGTAGAGAGAGTAAGGCAGTCCAGTTTTGTGCCAAATTACATTGGACCTAAGCAAAACTGGCGAAATTTGCGTGAACCTACAATAGGTACCAACTACCCTTTTGCCGAAGCCTTTATACTATACTGGCGTGATGTTATGTCATAGTGAGATATTCAAAAACAACTGTCTTGGCCGTCTACTGCATTGCAGAAAATACGTTTTTTAACTGTCTAAGTTACACAATAACAGAGACCAAAACCGTGCCGCTGAGTGATGCAAATGTCGCGTCCATGTGAACCGTGGGGCGTGAACACAAAGGGACATATTCAGCATTATCGCACAAAACACAGCCTTATTATAATTTCATAACGTACCACCGCGATACTAAGCTTGTCTTATGCCGTGGTTACAGAGTAGCGTGGCGGCAACCAGAGCGATTACAATAGTATGGATTTTGTATTAATATGACGCACTGAGAAACGATAGAAAAATTGCAATAAAGAAGCAAAAATATCTAGTAAATAATTTCCAAAAAAAAAAAAACCTTTTTTCTAAACAAGCTTTTTAGCTGACCGTGCGTTGGCATCAAAACTAAACGTGTATAGATAATTTCAGTTCTATCGATTGGGGATTCAGTAGCAAGATTAGACCCACACGTACTTATATACAACAGTATGGTTTCACCAAAGGACGTTGTACAACCGACGCTGGTGTCACCTTATTAAAACACATCTTTGATGCGTGGGAGGAAGGTCAAGATGCCATAAGTATTTTCTGCGACCTGCCGAAGGCGTTTGATTGCGTTGATCATGAAACATTGCTTTTGAAACTTGAGCATTACGGGCTAGGCCTTTTAGCATTAAGTTTAGTAAAATCCTATTTGAATGAGCAATTAGTCGAAATAAACGGTGTCAATTCGTCGGGGTTGAACGTGAAAATGGGGGTACCCCAAGGCTAAATTTTTGGTTTCTTTCTTATTTTTAATATACATTAACGATTTACTACATCTATTGAAAAACAAACTAAACATGGTTTTATTTGCTGACGAAACTTCTTTGATTTTTAAGATAAATAGACGTACGAGTAACGTTGTCGACGTAAATAATGCATTGCAGCAAGTTCTGAATTGGTTCACTGCTAATAATTTAATTTTAAATGCTAAGGAAACTAAGTGTGTAAAATTTGCCTTGCCGAATGTCAAAAGTTATGATTGTGACATTATATTAAACAACGAGAAGCTAGAATTCGTCAACAAAACGGGTTTCCTGGGGATCACGCTAGACTCAAGGTTACAATGGGGTCCTCATATAATATCACTTGCGGGGCGGTTAAGTTCGGCAGCTTATGCTGTTAGAAAAATTCGTCAATTTACTGATGTAGATACCGTGAGGCTGGTCTGTTTTAGTTACTTTCATAGCATAATGTCTTACGGTATATTACTATGGGGAAGGGCCGCAGACATTCAGTCAATTTTTATTCTGCAAAAACGAGCCATCAGAGCGATATACAATCTTCGCCGGCGCGATTCCCTAAGGGAACTGTTTAAGGACATTAACATCATGACGGTACCTTGTCAATATATTTACGAAAACATTATATACGTGAGAAAGAATTTACATCTTTTTAGTAAAAACAGCGATAGACATAGTTATGTTACTAGAAATAGGGACCAATTAATTCAACCAGGTTTCAGGCTGGCTCAAGTAGCGTCATATTTTATGGGGTACTGTATAAAATGTTACAATAAAATACCGTCTCACATTCTAGAACTGAATGAGGCGAAATCCAAAACTTTTATTTAACGCACACTATGCAGGCAGGCATATTATCAGTTGGGGGATTACATCGTTGATAAAAATGCTTGGCTCAACGCTAGTCCAGCTCCACAGTCACTAGGGCACAATAATAAGTTATAAGCAGAAAAGTTTTGAAGTATTGTTGGACCTGCTGAAGACTGTATGAATGTATTTGTGTTGTATAAACTCAATTTATTTTTGTATTATATAACTGCACAGCACATATGTGAGTACTATGTACCAACTGTAAATTTACCATTTGCTGTACCTTTGTGTAGTTCGTTGACTTCAGTGTGCCCTGGCAGTTGATATTGTGTCATGCTCTCGCTAATGTCTCTCTGATGGTGGCACGTGTGTTGGATCATTCGGTTCCCTTCATGGTGGTTGAGCTGAGTGGTGCCGATCCATGTGTCATGTTCGTGAACGGGCGCCATCAGTTGGGATTGGTCATAACCTAGCTGCCTCCACCTGTTTTTAATTACCTTTTTTTTATTGTTTGTTTTACTGTAGAAGCTTTTAAGTGCGTTACTTTTTTTTTTTTTTTTACATCGTTCTCACATATATGTATTTTTTTTCAACAAGATAATGTAACCAAATACTTGTAAAACACATTTTTTTTTTAAAAGAGTAAGTGTGGAGTTTCTTGTCCATTCTTCTCCACAACAAGCTATAAAAGCTTCTAAAAATCATGATCTTATTTGTAACGTAGGTAGTCTATCAATAATCGGTGATTGCGATATCAACCATTTTACAAAAAAATGGTTTTCCTATTCATGGTGTGGAAGAAGAAGTAGGTCGGTCCGCTCCTTTTCACAGCCCTATGTCTGAAGAGTGGGAACTTATACTTCTCTCGTAATTAAGAAATTATATTCTTGATGTCAATATTTATTTGGAACCTAATAAATATTGACATCAACGATAAGAAAAAGTACAAGTGATCTTGATAAATCTTCAGGTACAGACGGAACGACCGATTGACGTACAGTATTAAAATTTATGACGAAAATACACAGAGTTTGCCTCCGCAAAAGCTAGATACGTTTAAAGCTCTTGATACATTACGAAATACTTTATGTGACGCTAAGGGACGCCTTGGAGCATAAATAAATAGATAGAGCCAAGGGATTGAGAGGCGAGTACCAAAATTCAATTAAGAGGGTTAGCTTCACAAACATGGAAGCTGTGTGGATAATAATAATTATGACTTTGTAACTGAGTTTAAATGTGATTTCATTAGTATAGCTCTCTAAAAAGATGAGAAAACGTATATTCCACTATAATTTATTAAAAATGGGTATATAAGGATCGTAGCAGGTGGAGTTCTGTAGTTTCTGGCAACGCTCATGGGAAAAGAACGTGAGTTTACGCAAAAACTAAATTTGGTTACGAAAACGTAGCAATTCTCGCTACGCCATATGCTACGCGGTGCTACGGCGTAGCAGCTTTACCTTGTGTGAAAGAAGACAATTTTCATTTCATTTGCAAAAACCGTGGTTATTTTATAGAGCCACTCGTGGGGAATATTTGACTACATTTTGGTAAAGTGGCAAAATGTTTAGATGTTGTCATAATGTGGAGTACTATACAAGCCGTAGCACGGCAGTGTACGCCTGTTTTCTCGACCTATCGAGTGCTTTTGATTTGGTTTCCTACGATACTCTTTGGAAGAAGCTAAATAATGCTAACTTACCACCTGAAGTTATTCATATTTTTAAATTTTGGTACGGGAACCAGGTCAACAGTGTTAGGTGGGACGGGGTGTACTCGAGTTCATATGGTTTGGAGTGTGGTGTGAGACAGGGGGGTCTAAGTTCGCCCACACTTTTTAACCTGTACATGGACCAGTTGATTGTGGAGCTGAGCAGCACCAGAGTCGGATGTTATATTGATGGCATATGTGTCAACAACATTAGCTACGCAGATGACATGGTGCTGCTCAGTGCCTCAGTCTGTGGCCTTAGAAAGTTGGTGAGTCTATGTCAAAGTTACGCCAGTGCCCACGGCCTATTGTATAATGTGCGGAAGAGTGTCGTTATGGTGTTTGGGGCTGCTGGTAGATATCCAGAATCGGTGCCTCATGTTAAAATGAATGGTGTACCTTTGTCGAGGGTACAAACCTTTAAGTACCTTGGGCACGTATTGACCTCTAGCCTCAGAGACGATGACGACATTGAGAGGGAGCGGAGGGCGCTGTCGGTCAGAGCGAATAAGATTGCCCGCAGGTTTTCACGTGCTTCTGCGGGGGTTAAGAAGACTCTGTTTAGGGCCTTCTGTACATCGTTTTACGCCTGTAGCCTGTGGGTTCATTTCACGCAAAAATCGTACAGCGCCCTTCGCGTTCAGTATAATAATGCCTTCAGGGTGCTGATGGGGTTGCCTCGCTTCTGTAGCGCATCAGGGATGTTTGCGGAAATGCGCGTCGATTGCTTTTATGCACTGATGCGTAAAAGATGTGCATCCTTGGTGCGCAGGGTGCGAGCCAGCTCCAACGGCATCCTGGCCATGATTGCTGACAGGCTGGACTGTGTTCATATGAATCGTTGCTCCAGTATTTCAGCTGGAATGCTGAAGCAATGATCATTGAATCTTCGTAAATTTTTAAATTTTGTTTAAATTTATTGTGCTACTAACATAGGTATAAGTTTGTATTGTTACTAACACCATTATTATTATGTATGTTTAGGTTTAAGTTATTTTATCTGGGCCCTGTCGCCTGAAATAAATGAATTAATAATAATAATAATCATATCTACATACTCATTTTAAGTAAAACAGCTGTATAACACCTATAAGGTTTTGTTTACCATTGTTTCTAACTTAAAACTTAGAAATAATATTTAAGCAGTTTTATAGTTTAAATTAGCCTCAAGCATGGTGTCAAAGCTTTCTTCTGCATAAAGTTTACCAAAGCTTAAGCCATTTACATATTTTCGTTCAGAAATTGCCTTTCAAGAATCTTGCAACACAAAATTCGTAAAGTTTTCCTATCTTGCATGTTATTAGCAAGTGAATAATTTTCACAGCACACACTGCTTCTAAATTAGCATGTTCATTAACAGGCGTGCCCTATCTACGCCGGGTACGCCGCGTACGCTGAGTACGTCGCGTATTTGTTCAGCCGCTGAAATGAAAGGAGCTAACTGGCGTACTTTATAGGATTATGGTGTAATGTTTGAAAAGTTTTTGATAAGTTGATAGTATAAATTTCAAGCATATAGACGTGTACCTTATCAGTTAGGTGTGGCCAAGGAAATGTTTAGAGATTTTTGAAATACAAGTTTTTTTCCACACGGTATGTACCGATGTCGTCAATTCGTGTCCGCAGAATAAATCAGAAGGCCTGGGTATTTTTTTCTTACATCTAAAGCTGACCAAGATACAGTATATCAGCAAAAACGGTTGTTATGTATGACATGCGATACTGAAATATCGCGTGGTCAATTCCAAGCCTTTTTAACACGCTTATATTAGCTTGGTAGGTATGTATCTATGTAAAGGAATATTTGAACGTGATTTTCACCCCCTTCAAAACGTCGGATTAATTCGAAACCTTGCACGCTTATCAAGGACCGATGACAATACAATAATAAAAAAAATGTCCCATTATCCTTACCAGGATCTTCAGGATTAGCGATTAAAGTAAAAAAAAAAAAAGTTGAAAAAAAAACAGGCTATAATAGAAAACGAAACTAAAAAGAAGAAAATAATTTTCAATAAATTTAAATTAAGAATGACGTGAATTTTATTGTTTAAAAACATGGGGTGCTTGATGTCAATTGTTATCATATTGACAGATGTTCGTAATAGTAGACTCATTTTGAAAATATCTTATTTTATTGTGACTATCGTAATCGCTGATATAATTTCATTTTGTCCGGAGCCCTAGGTGAAGATGAAAATTTACCTGAAGTTGCTCGCTACTTCGCGACTGTACCTCACACATACAAAGGAATAAGGGGAGACAAATGAATGCTGCCGTCCGAACATGTTGAATGAAACAACTACATAGTTTCGTTCTCAAACGGCTAGCTGATGTCCGCAGCAGCACCTGCTGTGAAAATGTAATTCAAACGATGGGAACTTTGTCGGTATTCCGAACTGGTCAGGTAATACGAATACGCGGGAGGGCAACCATAAACAATTATACACATTAATGTGTTTCACTGCCTCGTTGGTCTAATATATTTGCAAGATTATTAAAATCTTGCAAGATTGTCAACAGACATTTTTTTTAAACAATGATTCCCATTTTAATTTTATATTTTACAATATATCTGTGTCTGTCAAAACATTACTAATAGTAAAAAATAACACAAACAATATTATAATATAATATATATAAACTATAATTTCAAGCAGTTCATGACATTTTCTATAGAAAAGTTTTTATTCCAAAACTTTGACTTCTATAGTTTGTGAGAAATTGCAATTTTAAAAGTGTGGTACTAAGTTTCGAAGGCCAGTGTAGACTAGCTTAGGTTCAATTCGATGAACTATGGCGGTTACGCATTACACGTTCGAGTCTTGTTCTGAAAGTTCTGAATTATGACAGATTATGACGGACAGAGTTCGGATGTAGTGCGTAAGCTTCCCTACAAGAAGTACTACGGCTACTTCGAAACCGAAATTTCACGAAAACGGATCGGATGTAGTACTTAACCACCCTTACTGGATATTCAATTACGGATTCCTCAGTAGCAACCTGCTGGCAGCTCTTGGATTTATGCCCGGTTTATAAACAAACTTTTTAAAAAGCAATAGCTCAACAAAACCATCATCAAAATGAATAATGAGTAAAATAACATCCCATAATGTATTTCGAGGATTTAATCAAATAGTAATTACCAAAAAAAGCTCCAATTAAAAAGGTACCTTATCATTAAATAATAAGGGTGATTACGCTGAAACGGTTCAAGATGGGAGCAAAGGAATAATTGTAACGTTTTGTAAATTAGCACAATTAGTTACAACCGTTGTTAACGGCCGCGGAACGATTACTGCCCCTTAAATACAGATAAATCTGAATTACTGATTTTAATATCGACCTTCTTTTAGGGAATGGTTTAAGATTTATCCGGGTCGTTAATGACGATTTGAACAATAAGATGGCAATTTTAGGAAGGGATAATTAAATTTATATTGAACTACGAGAAAATGAGAGTCTGATGAAAAAAGCCATGGGTTGATGTTTGAGTAATATGAAAGAGAAGGGAGTTAGTGATAACTAGTTGATTAATGATAATTGAACGGTTAAACGGATGGAATATAAGAAGAAAACTTCTTGCAATTAAAATAGGAATACATTACAAATTCCCGTTTATCACCATGCTAATCTATGAAGGCAAGACAATTTTAAGACAACTGATTTTTTTTTACTTTATTAGTAAGAACAAAATTCTATCAAGCCTAAAATACTAATAAACAATTTAACTCCAACTTGATTATGTTCAGTGATAGATTATGTTGATATTAAGAATAGAGTCGATTTGCACTTTTACACAAGTCTGTAGCACTTTCTTTGAGACTGATGTAATTTTCAGTATTATATGAATCAATATACAACTTTGGACAAAGATCTTGTTTAATGAGAGCGTTGATACATATCACATAATACCTATGGCTACACTGGTTTCCTAGTTAAATTTTATTTATTGCTCTGAGCAATTTTACCACCATTTTTATTTCGCATACCTGCCCAAAATTCCACAATTTTATTTCCTTTACTTATCTTCTTCACACTGAAATACACCAGCGCTCCAATAAATATCCTGAACAATTCCCATGTTCGTACATTTAACACATTAAGACGATGTTACATGACACAAGGTCTTAACCATAAAACACGGTATCGCCACGCTGGCAGCGACTAGAGGCGACAATTTCTGGGACACAGGTCTCCTCTCTGTGTGAGAGAGTGGGCTGTAAACCACCACAAGGACCCAGTGTGAATTAGTAGATGTTACATGTCTTCGAATTTTTTAATTCTAGGTCATGCCGATTTCCTCATAATGTTTTCCTGCACCGTTTTGAGAGCAGTGGTGAAGAAATAAATTACATAAATTGCCTAGCTGGGTTGGAAAACATGACCTTCAACTTGTTATTCGAGGTTGTAACCACTGGGATATCACTGCTTTTCCAATAATTAGACTCAATTAATACTTAATATTCGTGTCCTTATCTGTTATGGGCACAAATTGCACCCATAACAGTATTGTCAATGACCGAATTGTCTCTGACAAGCTTGGCTCGTATAAACAGTTCTGAAAATGCCTACTCTAACATTGGACACCAAGGAGTCTCGGTGCTCCGCCATTATCATCAGCCTTTAGTGGTCCACGGCTGGACAAAGGCCTTTCCTATTGCTTTACTGTTAACCAAAAACAATATTCAGTACAATGTGATAATAGAGTTCATGTATAAAGCAGAGCTTAACTCAATGTTGAGTTCTCTTACAGCAAACCCTAGAGAGTGACAGAGAATGATGACAAAAGAGGGTAGGATCCAGTGTACAATTTTAAAATAACATAATTATAATCATAAAAATAAATCATTAATATATACATATGTACATAAATTATTAAATAAAATTATATAATAAATAAAATATTAATAAATTATTAATAATTATTACATATGTTCCGTATGGTGCCGGACGTTAAGAATTTCACCATCCCATGTCTTCCCGTGGGTGTCGTAAAAGGCGACTAAGGGACAAACCAGAGAATGGGCAGCAGCGTTCTCTGTGCTCCTATAACAAACATACTGCGATCGCCAACCCGCCTGCCAAGCGTGGCGATTATGGCAAAACCCCCCCTATGAATAGCACAAATAAAAAATGGCCCCTAGTGCCCGGCAGCCTGCCTACCCTCGACTACGGTAGCGGTCGAGGTTACGGCATGGCAAGGGGTGCTAAGAATCTCCGGACGAGATCCGGCTACCCCAACAGTCACCGACGACTGGACCTGGCTACGTACAACACGCGCACACTTCGGACCGACGAGAAGATCACCGAGCTCGAAGAGGAATTGAGCAGGTTGCGATGGAGTATTATAGGGTTATCTGAAGTCCGAAGAGAGGGGGAGGACTCGATAATCCTCAAATCCGGTAACCTGCTCTATTTCCGAGAGGGTGACCGGCAGTCCCAGGATGGTATCGGGTTTATCGTCCACAAGTCCCTCGTGAACAACGTGGTGAAGATCGAGAGTGTGTCGACCAGGGTGGCGTACCTTATACTCAGAATATCCTCTAGATATTCGCTGAAGGTCATACAGGTCTACGCCCCAACCTCGGCACACCCCGACGACGAGGTAGAGACCATGTATGAGGATATCTCCAGAGCCATGCATGGTTTCAAAACTCACTTCACCGTTGTCATGGGGGACTTCAACGCGAAACTGGGCAAACGAGACGAGGATGAGCTGCAAGTGGGGCAATTTGGAGTTGGACGACGGAACCACCGGGGTCACCTACTGGCCAGTTTTATGGAGAAGGAGGGCCTCTATATGATGAACTCCTTCTTCAAAAAGCGTGAACACAGGAAGTGAACCTGGCAGAGCCCCGATGGTGCAACAAAAAATGAGATCGACTTCTTCATGTCAACCACGAAGCAAATGTTCAATGATGTCTCTGTGATCAATTCGGTAAAAACCGGGAGCGATCACCGCATGGTAAGAGGCACATTGAACATTAATATTAAGCTTGAAAGGTCTCGACTGATGAAGTCCACGCTCCGTCCAGCACAGGTCCAGGTCCAAAACCCCGAGAGCTTTCAGCTCGAACTCCAGAATCGTTTCGAGTGCCTGGGGAGCTCCGTGGACGAATACAGCGACGGGTTCGTGGCAGCTGTCCATACGGTCGGGTCTAAGTTTTTCAAGACCCGTCGTACAGATAGAAACAAAAAGCTATCTGATCATACCCTCAAGCTTATGAAGGAGAGGCGTGAAATGATCCTGCAGTCTTCAGATGAGGCGTGCAAATACCGGCAGATCAATAGACAGATCTCTAAATCCTTGAAAAGAGACCTCCACCGCTTTAATACCGAGCGTATTAAAGACGCGATTGAGCGAAATAAAGGCTCCAAGGTTTTTTCAAGGGATCTGGCTATTGGGCAGAGCCAGCTCACGAAACTGAAGACCGATGATGGCAGGATTGTATCCGCCAAACCGGAGCTTCTGAGGGAGATCGAGAGTTTCTATGGGCAGTTGTACACGTCAACCAGTAAACCCGTTGCGAATCTAGCAAACGACCCAAGAGCTAGATTGACCCGGCACTATACCGAAGATATCCTGGACGTCAGCCTGTACGAGATTAGGATGGCTCTGAAACAGCTTAAAAACAACAAGGCGCCGGGTGATGACAGAATCACGGCTGAACTCCTGAAGGCGGGTGGAAAACCGGTCCTCAAGGCCCTTCAGAAGCTTTTTGATTCCGTCATACTCGAGGGCAAAACGCCACAGGCATGGTGCAGGGGTGTGGTGGTACTCTTCTTCAAGAAGGGCGACAATGCCCGGCTGAAGAACTATAGGCCCATCTCGCTTCTTAGCCATGTTTACAAGTTGTTTTCAAGAGTCATCACGAATCGTCTCGCGCGCAGGTTTGACGATTTCCAGCCTCCCGAACAAGCCGGATTCCGAAAAGGCTTTAGCACCGTAGACCACATACATACGCTGCGGCAGGTTATACAGAAGACCGAAGAGTATAACCTGCCTCTCTGTTTAGCGTTTGTGGACTACGAGAAAGTTATCGATTCGATCGAGACTTGGGCTGTACTGCAGTCTCTCCAACGGTGCCAGATCGACTACCGGTACATTGAGGTGTTGAAGTGTCTGTACAAAAACGCCACCATGTCAGTCCGTCTTCAGGATCAGACCTCGAAACCAATCCTTCTCCAGCGCGGCGTAAGACAGGGAGACGTCATTTCGCCGAAACTGTTCACTGCTGCGCTGGAGGACGTCTTCAAGGTTCTGGACTGGAAGGGGCTTGGCATCAACGTTAATGGCGAGTACATCACTCACCTTCGGTTTGCCGACGACATAGTGGTCATGGCTGAGACCATGGAGAGCTTCAGTAAAATGCTCGATGACCTTAGTAGAGCTTCCGAAAGAGTGGGTCTTAAAATGAACATGGACAAAACCAAGGTCATGGTGAACGCCCATGTAACACCCACTCCTATCAAGATCGGAGACTCTGCACTCGAAGTTGTAGACGATTATGTTTACTTGGGACAAGGGTCCAGTTGGGTAGGTCCAACTTCGAGAAAGAGGTCAACCGTCGAATCCGACTCGGCTGGGCGGAGTTCGGGAAGTTGCGTGGTATCTTCTCGTCCAATTTACCGCAGTGTCTCAAGACAAAAGTCTACCAGTGTGTGTTGCCAGTGATCACCTATGGGACCGAGACGTGGTCGCTCACAATGGGCCTTATCAGAAAGCTTAAAGTCACCCAAAGGGCAATGGCTCTCCATTGCCCTTTGGGTGGCTATGCTCGGAATTTCCTTGCGTGATCACGTCAGAAATGATGATATCCGCAGGAGAACCAAAGTTACCGACATAGCCCGAAGAATTGCCAAACTTAAGTGGCAGTGGGCAGGGCACATTGCTCGCAGAACGGATGGCCGATGGGGCCGAAAAGTTCTGGAATGGCGACCGCGAACTGGAAGACGATACGTTGGAAGGCCTCCCACTAGGTGGACCGATGACCTGTTTAAGGTTGCGGGCAGGCGCTGGATGCGAGACGCACGGGATCGGTCAATGTGGCGACGCCTGGTGGAGGCCTATGTCCAGCAGTGGACGTCTTTCGGCTGAAATGATGATGATGATGATGTACATTAATAAATATAAACATATATATATCTAACTAACTAACATTGCGTTAAAAGGAAATGCTCTTTAATTTATTTTATTTTTTTGGCATCTCTCATTCAGCCTGCGCAGTTCGTCGCTCCATCTAGCCCTTGCGGTGATCTATAGCTGTAACCAAATCGACCGGCTCGGGGACGTCTACGCCGACCGATAAATTTCCCTGACGCGAAGGGCGAACTTAGGTCTGTACATCACGATCGTTTCTCGGATAACGTTTATCATATTTAATGGCGGGACGAGTTGTTTACCGATGCCAGTTAGAGGAAAAAAAATGATTTTGAATTTTTAGAATAGGAATATGGATTTTGAATCTTTGATGCCAGTGGTTTCATATCACAAAAGATCAAGCCTAAGGGTTAGGTTTGGTGAGAAGTATAACTATAGTACACCATAATTTACCCAGTAATAGGGGCGAGCCTTTAACTATGAACTTAGCACAAAGCCAGACTCCGGGCTGTTACTGATAAATTATAGATGAATAAAATTATTTATTAAAAAACTTTTTTAACTCAAGCTTTTTTCGTATTCTTCACAGAAAACCCTTTCATTTGATACCTATATCATGGCAGTGCACAAAAATAACCAGTCCGCAATCTTGGGCCGTCCGCCATATTGGATTTAAAATGACGTCAAATAGCTAACCATGACTGTATTGTCATCCAAACTAAACGTTTGGACTGGGCTTGCGGTCATAATCATTAGACAAACAAGGCAGCTCTGTGTATTTTTTTCTTTCCAAGCCAATATGGGCATTTTTACCTACGGTACCTAAGGTAGATCTTGTAAGATAAGGTATTCTACTGTACCTCCATAATTAAATAGGAACGTGGGTACCTGAATTCAGCGAATAAATTGATTAGATTTGTAGCAAAGGATCCAGTAGCTACAAAATGTTGTCAGAATACTGAAACTGTTGTTGAAGTTAGACTGCGGGATACTTTAATTGTCGGAATACCAATGAGAAACGGTTCATCTGTGTCTTGAAATAAACAAACGCTTCAAAATCCAACCCGAATAATATAGCTCAGGAATCTTTGTAGCTCTCCTTAAAATTCAATATAATTTCTACGTTTACAATGACAGATGAAATAGCACTTTCCGTCAAGGAGACATAAATTACATGTTATTTTGTCTGCAAATCAAACTCAGATGTAACAACTATCTTTGTTGTAAAAGAACTATAGTTTAAAAAAATCTATGCCATGAGATGTAGGTATTAAAAACTGTTAAAAAAAGCATTTGAGAGTCCTCCTTCTTTGATTTCGGTTAAACGGGCATTTCGGTCAATAAAACCAAATCAAATTAAAACCACAGTCATGTACCGTACCTACATACTTCTACAAGAGAAGCAAAATCGTTCAAGATGGCAATCCAAAGGAACATACAGTATTATTGAAAACTGAATGAAGCAGAGATACAGAAACGGAGCAAAAACCGGATTTAATCACGCCAAGTAAAAGTATTCCTTTTATACTGAGGAAATAAAGATACTTGAAAAGATTTTAGTACCTCCAGGTACAGTCAAGTCGTTTATATCTTGGACAGTTTTCAAATTCTTTCGTTTTTCAAGTCAGGAGACATTATATGTAATTACCTTTTAAAGATAAACAGACTTCTACATTCTTCTTCCTAATCTTTTTTTTTAAGATACAAATCTTTATTTCTGAACCAAAAAGTTTTACATTAGTTGATATACGCATATTTGCTTCTTTACAACAAGCAAAATGACTTCTTGACAACAAGCAACGTGACTTTACGTCCTAAAAAACCCTCTCCCTTCATAGTATCTTTCTCAAGAACTGAATAATTTTCGTCAGTGTGTCGAGTATTTGAAACTGATCGAGAATAAAATATTCTTTCATGAATGTGGAGCGTGTGAATTTAATTCAAAGCAAAGAGGAATGTCTGACTACACCAAATGTATCTCAGGAATTTGTGTGAACGTGAGTGAGCTAAGAGATTTCACTGTATCTGATTTGTATGTTTGGTTGTAACTTGTTTTTTTAACGGGAAATATGGAATTGAAAATGTTTGTGAAAAGTATACCATGGTCATTGGTACTCTATGATAGTGACATTGCTTATGTTTTATGTACACATTCAACACACAATAACGAGAAGAATTAATACAGATAGAGAAGCACAAAGCTACAGATCTGTGACAGGAGACTGGTTGATAATAAAAAACCGGACAAGTGCGTATCGGACGTCACACATTTAGGGTTCCGTGCCAAATAAAAATCTGATTTATCAATGTATTGGGAAGTTCAAAAAATCTTTGGAACAAAATTGTGGGACAGACGATGGACAGACAGATGGACACGGAGTGACAGCAATATCCGTTTGAACCTTTCGGGTACGAAACCGTAACATAAAAAAATATATTACTTATTAGCTTTTGCCCGTGACTTCACTCCTTTGGCAAATTCCACAAGAACCGAGTATTTTATGGAATAAAATATGTTATAACACTCACCGATAGTGTACTTTTCTAATAACGAAAGTGTTAAGTTATATGTTACGTCCTATAGTTGAAGTCTGCGCGTTTACATTGTATATCTATAGAGTGTGGCAACACCGCTCTCTCTTGTATTTCCTGCTAATAAAGATGGTTGACTAAAGTGCACGTTTTTCCATTGAATGAAACCTAAAACGCTTCCACTGCGCCGTAATCATATTAATAAGACGTGTTTTGGTGTAAATAGTGTGCACCAAGAAGGAAAATGGCACATTCAGCGCAGGAATTGCCGAAACTTACCGAAAAGGCGAATTTCGGACATTGGAAATTTCGCTTGAAGCTAATTCTAGAAGAAAAAGGCGTGATCGGCGTCCTTACGACAAAGCTTGCAGATTCATCCGACGCAAAGGAGAAAAAAGAATATAAAACAAACGATGCGAAAGCAAGATCGATAATTGTTCAATGTCTCGCGGACAAATATATAGAAATTGTGAAAGCGTGCTCAACCGCAGCCGAAATGATAAAATGCTTGGAAGACATTTTTGAAAGAAAAAGTATATTTAACAAACTAAGATTAAAGAAGCAGCTAATTATGTTAAAATGCAGTACAAATGAAAAGTTACAAGATTTCTTTTTTAAATTCGACTCACTGATTGGTGAACTTAATGCAATTGGAAGTCCAGTAGAACAAATAGATGAAATTTGTTATTTATTGTCATCTATGCCTATATCATATGACAACGTTATCACTTCTATTGAAACTATGAGTACAGAAAAAATGTTAAGCACAGATTTTGTGAAGGCGAGGTTGCTAGATGCAGAAATCAAGAATAGCGAGCAGGCTCCAGACATAAATAGAGAAGAGGCCGCATTTATTGTGTGTTACTCATGTGGCAAGCATGGGCACATTGCTCGACACTGCAATGCTGCACGTTCCAGTCGTGGAAGATCCAGCCGAAGAGGTGGACGTCAATTTGGCAGAAGAAGTCAGTCTAGAGGGACATCGCAGCATGCTGGTGTCAGTGCGGAGCAAGTGCAAAGGTCAAATGAATTAGGTTTTACAATCTACAGTGAATTCGGTATGAGTAGTGTTAACAAGAGTAATAATATACAGTTTGTGATAGATTCTGGTGCAACAGAAAATCTAATAATGGAGTGCTATGAAAAAGATATGTTAAACATTCAAATACTAGAAAAACCAGTAAAGATATATGTTGCTAACGGACAATATTTAACAGCTTCTAAGAAAGGAGATCTAAAGGTAAATTATAAAAATATTAAAATAAATATAAATGCTTTAGTATTGGAAGGTTTGACACATAATTTGTTATCTGTACAAAAGATGCTAGAAAAAGGTCATACTGTAAGGTTTCATTCTAATTCTGTCAGTATTTATGGTAATAATAAAAAGGTATATGGTCAGATGTGTGGACTGCTATATGTTGTAGAGTTTGTGAAGCAATTTTATGAGACTGATAAGTGCCTTTCAGTATCAGATGTATGGCACAGGAGGTTAGGTCATGCAAACAGGAAACATTTAGGTATTATGAGACTGCCATCTTCTAACATCCCATGTGGCCCGTGTATGGAGGGCAAGTCCACTAGACTACCGTTCCCGCATGTACCAAGACCAAGATCAAGACACATTGGAGAGCTACTTCACACTGACATAGCAGGTCCAGTAAGTACCCCTACCTCAAATGGTGAAATTTATTATCAGACTATAATTGATGATTATTCACATTTTAGTGTTGTGTATCTACTAAAAGGAAAGTATGAAGCAACAGATAAATTAATAGAATATATACAGCAGTTAGAGAGGCAAACATCAAATAAAGTGAAGAAAATAAGGTGTGACAATGGTGGTGAATTTAAGAACAAAAAGATTGATACATTTATTAAAGAAAAAGGTATTATTATGCAGTACACACAGCCTTATAGTCCTCAGTCCAATGGAGTTGCTGAACGCATGAATAGGACAATATACAACAAAGCAAGAACACAAATGCAAGAAACACAACTGCCAAAACATTTATGGGGAGAAGCGGTCAGGTGTGCAATTTTCCAGATAAACAGATGTCCTTCATCAGCGATTAAAAATAGAATACCAGCAGAAATTATGCTTGGGAATGCGCAACTTTCAAGATTAAGAGTATTCGGATCTAAAGCTTGGGTGACAACAATACCAAGAGGAGGAAAATTTGAAAAAAGAGCCAAAGAGATGAGAATGGTTAGTTATTCACTAAATGGATATAGATTATGGAATCCAGAAACTAACGAAATAGTTATTTCAAGAGATGTGCGTTTTGACGAAAATCAGTTTAAATACAAGGAGGATATGAATAATGAAGCTACCAGAGATTATTATGAAGAAAATGATGAAAAAGAATATATAAAGAAGTACACAGAAGATGAAAGAAATGAAGAGGAATGGATAGAGAATGAAAGAACAGGTAGATCTGAGAAGAATTTACAAGAAAAACAGCAAAGAAGGAGACAGAAGGAAACAGAAGATTGTAGAGAAAACTTAAAAAAAGGGATAGAAAGTGATAATGAAGAAGCTAGTGAAGATTTAGAATTACAAAGAACGAGATCTGGAAGAATAACGCGGAAACCAAGACATTTAGAAGAATATGACACATACATTGCATATTGTTTATTATCTGGAGATCCTCAGAATTATGAGGAAGCTGTAAAGGATGATGAGTGGAAACAAGCAATAAAGAAAGAACTACAAGCTCAAGAAAATCTAGGAACATGGAAGGAAACAACATTACCACCAGGAAAAAAGGCAATAGATACTAAATGGTTGTTCAAAACAAAGCAAGACGGCACAAAGAAGGCAAGATTAGTAGCCAGAGGGTTTCAACAAGAAGAAACATATGATACATACTCACCTGTGGCGCGACTACCTACTATTAGATTAATGCTTAGCCACGCAGTACAAGAAAACCTGAAGATAAAACAGCTTGATGTACCAACAGCTTTTCTTAATGGAAGTCTCGATACTGAAGTTTACATTAAATGCCCTAAAGGTAAAATCATTGATTATGGAAAAGTTCTTAAATTGGAAAAGGCACTGTATGGACTCAGAGAAGCCCCAAAATGTTGGAATAAACGATTTCATGACTTCATAATTAAAAACAAATTTCAACAATCAAAACATGATGTGTGTTTATACACCAAGGATAAAACATGGCTTTTAATTTTTGTCGATGACATTCTAATGCTTGGAGATGACAAGGAAATAACAGAGAAGTTAAAATATGAGTTCAAGGTAAAGGATTTGGGTGAAGTAAAAGATTATCTAGGACTAGAGATATCAAGGGAAAAAGATAAAATGATAATAAAACAAACAAAGATGATAAATAAATTATTAAAATTGTTTAACATGCAGGAGTGTAAAAGTGTTCAGACACCGATGGAGACAAACTTTAATGTCAGTAATACAGATGCAATAATAGATGTACCTTATAAAGAGTTAATTGGTTCACTCTTGTATATCTCAACTAACACTCGACCAGACATCACATATGCAGTATCATGTTTGAGTAGATTTTTGGACAAGCCTACTACAGAGATATGGAAAGCAGGCAAGAGGATATTACGCTACTTAAAAGGGACATCGGAGAAAGGTGTAATATACACTAAGTCATTGCAGCCAGTAGAGCTCAACGCTTATTCAGATGCAGATTGGGCAGCCGACAAGTTGGATAGGAAAAGTACTAGTGGGTGTGCTATCTATCATGGAGAAAACCTTGTGTCATGGTTTTCGCGCAAGCAGTCATGTATAGCATTATCAACGGCGGAGGCCGAGTATATTGCCAGTGCACATGCAGTAAGTGAACTGAGGTGTCTTATCAGATCTCATACAAAGAAACAAAGAGATTCAGGCTAATCTTTTTATTGATAATCAAAGCACAATTCATTTAATTAAAAATAATGTAAACAGTAAAGCATCCAAACATATAGCCATAAAATACCATTTTATCAAAGACATGGCAAATAAGAAAATGATATCCTTATGTTATGTACCTACAGATGAAAATATAGCTGATATTTTCACAAAGGCCTTACCCAGAACTAAGCATGACTACTTCAGTCATAAATTAAACCTAAAGTAAGAGCAAGTGTATTTAAGTACTAGGTAGTAACTTTATGTCTAAAAGCCAAGGCTGATCCCAAGATGATGTATCATAGGGTTAGACATAAAGAAATGTTCTCTCAGGTATGTACTTATATAAAATGTAAGTTATTATGTCTAATGGCAAAGGCCGATCCCAAGATAATATCGTAGGGTTAGACATAATGCAAAATGAAATGATTCTAATATCGAAAACTTAGAATGTTCATATGAGTCATGAAAAGTGTTTGTTTTGCTGTAACAATATTTTATGCAGATTAAAGAAAATGTAATTACTTTGAATACATGTGATTATTAGTTGTAGTAAAGCACTACTAAAATTGTTAGAATAATGTTTCTTGTAAGATGTCAAAGTGTAACAACATTATTGTAGTTATTATTAAAGTACAGTCCATAGTTATAGGAATTATAGCAAGTTGTAAATTTTGATAATATTGTAAACTTGAGGGGGTGTGTTAAGTTATATGTTACGTCCTATAGTTGAAGTCTGCGCGTTTACATTGTATATCTATAGAGTGTGGCAACACCGCTCTCTCTTGTATTTCCTGCTAATAAAGATGGTTGACTAAAGTGCACGTTTTTCCATTGAATGAAACCTAAAAGAAAGTAATGACGAAATTGATGAGTAATTTTTAATTGAGTTTTCTTTTTTGAGATTGATGAGTTAGGAGCTTACCTTCTACATACAAACTTAAATGTTTTATAATACAAAAATAAAGTAGGAGAAGAAGAGTGAGAAGTGTAGATTAATAGTAGGCAAGCATGCCATATATTTAATTTTATCATTTATCAAAATACCGAAAATATTTTTACAATGCATGTCCTCGAAAAGAGCGGTTTTCCAAGCAGCCAAACTGTGCGGAAAGTGTCACTTTTTTTCACTAGTGCTTTTTACTTTCCTGTACTTTTTTAATTTTTAACTCCAACGTCAGCCCGACGCATAGAGTTTTTATTAACTGAGAAAAGTTTTAAAAATTAGTTATGTACAGATTATCATTCATATAAAAGGTAAAATAAAACTAATACTTCATTTTAGGCGTTTTTAATTACTCTAGATTTAGATTTTGATCAATAAATTAATTTTAAATATTCATTAAATATGTTTGGCAGAACGTAAATTTTTCTCGTGCCTTATTGCGTTACGATGTGACAGCTATTTGCACATGCGCTGCGCAGTAGATATGTCCGAGGAATTATTAGTTAATCTGTGGATATGCTGAACGCGCTTGAATCAGCCCGCCATATTTTTAATTTCATTTTAATAATTTATTTATTTCCTCGCACAATGCATAGTAAAATGTTGTATGATACACGTACGTAAGATGATTTCCGACTCGTGTCGATTTATCCACTCACTCGCTTCGCTCGCTCGTGAATAAAAATGCCACTCATCGGAAATCACCTACCTTCCGCACTTGTAGCATAAATAACTATTTTTAAATATTGATTGCCATGCAATGACTGGAGCTATATTCATATTCATTTAACAAACAGGAAATTGCTTGTTTACTCACCTTTTTTTCATTAGCTAAAGAAACATACGTGTTTATTTTACTCAGCAGTTAATTAAGGCATGGAAACTGAGCCACACATGATTAAACTTGGATTGAAAGGTAATTACAGCTGCGTGGATGGCAGACACGAAACTTATTATTTCCACCGCATTTATACTGTTATTCAGTAAGTTTCAGTAGACTATATAAATCCCGTATAAATAATATATTTTCTTTATTATCTAGATTATACGATGAATAATAGGGATGGAATGATGGATGGACTAGTCGAGATAGACGAGTATCCGGCCATATTAATTATAGTCTGTGATTAGTTGGCAAAAGATTCGTTCTGCCAACTATTTATTAGTACTTAATGATCTCAAGAAAAACAGAAAATAAAAGAAATATAACGCCAATAGGTACTTACGATACGTGATATATATTTTTTCAGAGGAAAAACAATCTTATACCAAACTATTAAAAACAAAAATATTTATTAGTGATGGACAGAGTAGCTGCCGATTAGTCATCTAGTCGGCCAAGGTTGTTGTCAGTCCATCTCTAATGAAGCATACAATATTGTAAAAAAAATCCTTGTCCTGCCAATTAGATTGTTTGAGACCCTGCCACCTGTGATACAGAATTACCTAGTACGGGCACCTAACATTGTTGTACCTACTTTATATAAAATACCTATTAGTATAGTTTACCAATTTGAAGTTTGAATAAAGATTTATTATTATTCTTATTTATTATTATTTAATGCTACCCATAAGTCAAATTCTGGATCAGGAAACGGTATTGCGTGAATCCAATTTAGCTTCTTATAGAACAATAAATGTTCTAAACAACGGACAATTTCTACGAGAAATATTGTTTTCAAACGCTCTTAGCACATCTATTAACCTACTAAACAACTAGATTTTGGAAATGGATTTGCTTCTTTAAATGGGGTCTAAATTATAGAAGGACTTGGCGGAAAGAGTAGGTAGATAGGCGTTTCGATTTCAATCTTTAAAAGAATGAGGTTGACGTATTTTCTAACCTATTTAGCTGTAATTTTTTTATTTTTTTTATTATCTTTCTTCGTTTGTATTTTTATCCATCCGGTTACAGATAAGTCATCCATTCAAGTACTTCCTATTCTCCAATTAAGCTCAAACTTTTGATTTTCATATATAACTTTGGAAACAATGCAAAATTTGGTATTAAAGATATATTTATTAGCTCAAACACGTGTGTAGTGTGGAGCTTGTCTGATGATGCAACTGGAAGGTGATCATTGGAACTCCTCAACCGAACAGGATAGCAACATCGTGTTTGGGCTCATTGGATATGTGATATTACATTTTTAGTACTTTTTAGTTCATTTAAAGCTTGTTTTAAAAATATTTTTTTCCTTACACTTATTTATTATGAACATGGCAAAGACCGTTACATGAAGTTTGTATCGCATAAAGAATCTACACTCACCGTAGGTATCTTGAAAGAGGATTTATCTCCGATAATGGCTATAAGTGGATTAAGACACAGTTCGACGCTTCTTAGGTAAGTACTTAGGGGAGTTTGGGCAACTTTGAAGGCAGATCTAAAATGATTGCGAAATATATTTACAACTAGCTGACACACGCGGCTCCGCGCGTGGAATTAGTACATCTAACTTTATAAATTATATAGCCTATGTTTTATTTCGATGAATTGGCTATAAAACTTTAAAGTTTCATTAAAATTCATACCGTAGTTTTAACGTGAAAGAGTAACAAACATCCATCCTTACAAACATACGCGTATAAATAGTATGTATAATTTAAATTTCGAAACCCTAATACACAATATACAATTTTCTCCTCAAATCAACTACATTGGTAAGATATTCCGCAATGTTGCCGCTGTCTGTGGCGAGTTGGCTAATAAAGAAGCTGCTCGCATTCGCTTTATCGGCCCTCTGAGATCAAACGCCACTATAGCTACCAGGCATACATAGCTACCAACTCCGAGGCGTTCTCACGACTCGGTTACCATTAACGCCACGTTCCTCTCGGCTCGTAATATCTGCGATTCGATTTATGTCAGTAAATTCTTTATTAGTGTGAAGATGTTTGGGGCTCTTGATTTTATTTTTGCGTTGATGATGTGCGAAATTGTATTTTGTGAGATATGAAAAAGGAAAATCGAAAATCCGTCTTGAGCAAGCATATTGATTAATACTCCTGCTTTCTCTGCATTAGAAGAGCCCTTTACCCTTCAGCGGGTCGGTAACAAGGTAATATTGTTATTTGTGATGGCGGATGAATTTGAAAAAGAGTTACCGCTCCCTGGCTCGAGCAACTGAAGGAATACGTGTGGGTTTTTGTCTGTAAAAGTCTGACACGCCCTTCCACTTCCTAGAGCGGGAGAAGTCACTGGATGATGTCCAAAACTAAAAAAATGGTATTGTTATTATATGAAAAAAATAAAATATTACCGATACACAATCAGAGTTTATTGTCAGTATGATTTGATCAAGCGGTCCAATCAGTAAAATCCCGCTTTAAAAACTGAGGGAAAGTGAACTGTCGTTTATCATCATCATCATTTCAGCCGAAAGACTTCCATTGCTGGACAAAGGCCTCCCCCAAGGGTCTCCACTCTGATCGGTCCTGTGTGTCTCGCCGCCACCGGACTTCCGCAGCCTTGACCAGTTGACCAGGTCGCCGCTCCACCTAGTTGGAGGCATTCCAAACGCTGCGTCTTCCGGTACGCGGTCGCCACTCCAGAACCTTTCTGCCCCATCGACCATCCGTTCTGCGTGCAATGTGGCCTGCTCACTGCCACTTAAGTTTGGCAATTCTTCGGGCTATGTCGGTAACCTTGGTTCTCAATAAGTTTTAATGTTGAGGTTTTCACAAAGTAGAATTCCAATTTATTTTTCTATTATTGTTATGAAAGAGAAAGAGAAAATTTTGCTAAAGCATCGTAACAATATTACAGTCTTGAAAATGCAATGCACAAAATGGTAATGAATAACGAAATTATCGGTATGAAAAAGATCAAAATTACGTTACAGTAAATTTTATTACATTACACAGGTAAAGTTCAAGAAAATGAAGGCCCAAGAGATTAGAATATATCATAAAGGCATGGATACATTATGATTCGCCATCAAATTCTCTGAGGGGCTTCATCCGTGTTCCTTGGAAAAGATACTGCGAATGAAAACGGAAGTAAATTCAGAAAAGACAATTGCCTTCTTTTGATACTATATCTCGTAACCGATTCGGTAAATTGGATCTGAGAAATACGGTAAAAAGGCTTCTTCATTGGATAGATTAATTCATTTGAAAGATTAGGGAATAAAGATTTTGATAAAAGACAATTTTTTTTATTATTTATCTGGTGCCTTTACACGTTTAGATATTCAGGAATTGTCACTATCAGCTTTTAAACAGAACTATGATTAGGTACTTTATAATTATAGCCTTCGCCAATCGACAAAACCGACGTATTCGACGTGTATACTTACTCTAGAGCAAACTAGCGTGAGTTTGGCTTGCAAATTGTCAAATGAACCTTTCTTAAAATTACCTACTAAAAACTTACAACATTCGCCTCTCCCTAATATTGTAGAAAATATTTAATTTCAACAATTTTTAATAACCTCTCAGTTGATATGGAAAGCAGTTGTACCACAAAAAACGCATTTAAATACCAAGTGGGAAAGCATCTCCTTGGAACTTTTGGGGAAAATATTGAATATACTTAACTAACAATATCTAACCAATTTATATTGAATATTACTAATATTACTAAAATTTCAAATACTTAGCCATTAAGCGAAAAAATGTACAAATATAATAATTATATAATTTTTGTGGGAGTTGCGTCTGCCAATAAACTGTCCTACAGTTTGGCAGAAGTAAAATCTTTTTTGTATGTGTGCTATCTTTTGAGAAAAACATTTTATATTTCCATATCATATTAACCACGGCCTAAAAACCGTTTCAAAGACAGATCGTGAAAAAGAGGTCCCTAAACCGACTCGTTAGTACTGAAACACATAGTATAATAGTATCAGTTCCTACCTGTGTCGTAATGGCTTTGTTACGACTGCTACGAGTCCTGTTGAGCTAAACGGTTACCTTTAGGCGACCTACCAGTACCTAAATGTGTGTTGTTTTTGTTAAACGATTGCTTTGTGGGATTCTAGACGTTTTGCTTGTCAACAATTTATGCCGTTTGTCTAGAGGTTTATCTTTAGTCTGTGTTGTGTTTTGTTTTTGTCATTCGTTTAAGGTTACTTTTTGTGTTTTATTTATGTTATGGTTTATTTTGGATAGAACATGTATGTTTGTATTTTGTAAAATTGTGAATGCTTTGTTTTGCCATAAATTTTTAGCTCTCCATAGTTATTAGTTTATTGTAATGCTTGTCTAAAACTATAAAATGTTGTAACTGGGAATAAGCCACATTGTTGCTGATTGTGTGACTTCTTAGCCTTGAAAATTGTAAAAAAGTGTAAAATTGTTGGATAAGCCACTATTCTTTTTTTACTATTTTTCACTTCGGGAAAGACAATAAAAAAATAATAATATATACTTAACTAACGTGGTACTACCTTAAGATCATGCAGTATGCTGACGTATGCAGTTTAAACAAAAATCATGATAAAACGTAACGACAACAACAGAACGATACAACGCAACGCTAAGGTGCTCTATTTATCGTACTCTTTCAACTTAACATGTGTTTCTCTCCTCATCACATGCTCTAATTACACTGTATACTACGTTTAATTCCCGCCACCCAATTCCATTGCACCACATCGTCACCGTTGCCGATCCGGAATGCCGGACAATTTGTGTACCGCTTGTGAATTATACCGACAGTTCTCGTAAATCGTTGGTGAAAGTTAAGTATTGTTAATTTGTCAACAGAGCAGTGCCTGAGTCAAAGTCAAAGTTAATGCTACCACCAATGATACCAATTTTCGTTTCACTTCGAGTTTGGAGCAAATATTCTTATGGCCACGGGTCTGTTTTTCTTTCGGTATAGTTTTTTAATCACACACTTTTTATGCTTTCTCTTCACACGCTTTAAACTGTATATAACTTTATACAACTTTACTGCTGAGCATTAACTTTTATTTTATACAACATTTAATCTTCGCCACTCAATTCCGTTGAAGCACATTGTCGCCGTTTGCGACAACGCGACGCACTGTAATGTCCGACAATTTGTGACACTATCGGGGCACCGCTTGGGAATTTTAGCGATAGTACTCGCAAATCGTTGGTGGAATTTAAAAATGGTTAATTTGTTACCAGTGCAGTGCCTGTGTCGAAGTGAAACCACCGATGATGACAATTTTTGTTCCACGTCGAACCTAGAGCAAATAATCTTGTGGCTGTTGTTGTGCTTTCTGAAATAGTGTCCGAATCAAGCTTTTAAAACCTTTACTTTTTATGCCTTCTCATCACAAGCTTTAAATATTAATAAACAACATTTAATTCCTGCCACCGAATTCCGTTGCACCACATCGTCGCCCAAACACACTATAATGCCCGAAAATTTGTGTCCTTATCGGGAGCCGCTTGGGAGTTATACCGATAGTACTCGTAAATCGTACGTGTAGCCAGTCTGTTCCCGGCCTTATATAGCCTCACGACCTGTGAACAGTTGTGGGTAAATTATGTCGTACTTTGTACCGTGTTGGCACGTGTGAGCAGGGTTGTGAAAGAGGAGTAAATAGGGGTGTTCTTTGAGTAATTTGGTGTGTGACACTTAGGTATATGTAAATTCATTGTGAATATTTAAAATATTCGACAGCTTAACTGCCTCGTTGGTCACCAACGTTACTGCTGGGCATGAGGGTCTGGGTTCGATTCCCACGCCGGGCAAAGTCTTGTGCGGTTCTTCCATCTAAAATTTCTCAGTAGCAACCCGGGATCTGGTTTTGTGTACGCTGTTTTTATGGGAACAGGATCTCTTCCTATTCATCATCAGCCTAGTAATGGTCCCACTGCTGGGACTCAGGCCTTTTCTCTGTGAGAGAGGGAATTGGCCTTATTCCACCACGCGGACTCAGTGCGGGTTAGTGGGTGTCACATGTCCTCGAATTTTTGTGTCTAGGAAATGCCGGTTTCCTCACGATTTTTTCTTTCCACCGTTTTTAGAGCAGTGGTTATGAAATAATTTACGCGTGCCTGGGTTCGTACCCACGACCTACGAAATGTAAGTCGGAGCCGTTACGATAGATAGATAGATAAACAATTTATTCAGTGCACACAAAATACACAGCACAACACACAAAATCACAAATTAATTATTTTAATTTACATGTAGGTATTTGGAAACAAGGTGCCAACATAGGAAAAAAGAGGAAAAAATATATAATACAAATAAAAGTGACGCAAGTAACATACCTAACTTAATACATAAATGACGAAATACGCATTATGATGCTGTGTGTGAAGGTGCATCTCTACCTAACTTTCGAGGGACACAGACGTTCCGCATGCAACCACGCGGAACGTCTGTGATTATTTAAAATTAGAAACTCTATAAGTTTTACAATAAGTCTTTTTAGTCCAAATGCAAATAAAGCGTCACAGATGTTCTTAAAGTTACGTTATTTAAGTTACTGGCTCACTTAACTCCGCGACACCGAGTACAGTGCGCATTAAACTTAAGCTTTCCACGAGTAGGTACTTCACTTGAGTACAGAGTACAATGCTTTACTCTTAAACTAGTATTCAAGATAAGAACGTCGTTATGATGGGGTTAAAGATAGGTTGGGACTGACGTAGCTTGAAGAGATACAATAGAATGCTAAAAAATATTTCTTAGTATGTGTGTACTATATTAAGTAGGTACAACTTCGCTGCCCTTTTAATACATACGTCCCTTTGTGCCTCCTGCTTTTTCTTTCTGTTACTTTATCATTTCCTGCAGGAAAAAAAGAAAAAGTCTGTCTTGAATCCGTAAGTAGTATATCCTCGAGTGTGTATCTCGATTCTATCACTTGTTTCCTACAAAAACCAAAAGACGGCGGAGCCATTATGCCTCGTTTGGTCGCAGGTAAGCGAAGCCAGTGACTTGCTTTATTGCGAGTCGAAATATTAACTGCCCTGATAGACATTTATAGAAATAGATACAACTCTACCCAACCCTTCCGTGAAAACAAGCGTGATGTTTTGTTTTGTTTGCTCACCTAAGGAACGCGAAGAAGGATTTGTAAGATTTTTCCTTCGGCCCAAAAATACCGGGCAGAAAACTTTATCATTTCCAGCAGGTAAAAAAGAAAATAGTTTAACTTGAATACGTAAGTGTAGCATATCTTCGAGCGTGTTTCTCGATTCAGTCACTTGTTTCCTAGTAAACTGCAAAATAAAACAAAATGGTGGACGCGTTATGCCAGTTAGTTGTTTTACTAGTGTAGTGCTACTAGCTTCATTACGAGTTGAGAGATTTTCGGACCTGATATAGAAATTTGCAGAAATCCCCTGCCCAAACCCGTTGGGGCTGCGTGAACATACAGGCGCGATAGTATGTTTACCTTGGCTATCTAAACACGAAGAGGGAGTATCCATAAGTTTTTTGCTTCGGGCCAAAAATACCTGGCAGAAAACTTTATCCTTTCCGGCAGGTAAAATAGGACAAAGTTTGTTCTGAATGCTTCAGTAGCGTCTCCTTGGGTGGGATCTCAATTCTGTCACACGTTTTTTAGTACGTTGTGAGATAAAACAAAAGACAGTGGATGCAAGAATAAGCAAAGCCAGTGAGTTGCTTTAATAGTGTAGTGCTACTAGCTTCATGGCGAATCGAGAAATCAGATTTGAAAGAAATTGAAAAAAATTGCTCTGCCCAACTCTTCGAAGTGCTCAGGTGTGATGTTATGTTTGCCTATCAAAGGAACTGAAAAGTATCTGTAAGTGTTTTTATTTGGCCCAAAAATACCGGGCAGAAAACTTTATCCTTCCTGCCAGGTAAAAAAGAAAAAAGTTTGTGTTGAATACGTAAGTAGCCTCCTCGGGAGAGTATCTCGATACCGACACTTGTTTCTAAGTAAACTGTGAGATTAAAGAAAATACAAGCGAAGTTACTTTTCTAGTATAGTATCTTTACAAGAGTTTAGTGGCATTAGTGAAATAATACAGCTTGGTACTTATCTCTCAGTTTAGTGACAGTCTGCTTCGGATGCAGTTTAAAACAAGCAAATAGTTGAGAGTTTGTGTTTGAGCATGCTTCTGAAAACATAAGCATCATCAGCTTATAACTTGCCCACTACTACGCCGATCCTGTATGTGTACAATAGCTCAACAACCTAAAATTACCTATAAAGCCTAACTACTCACAGTGTGAACAACAGAGCAATTGATGCGCCCGTAAAAGAGGAAACGGTACGTCGCGTCCATTCCCGAGACATTTGGCACGAAACACCGCCGTTTCACACAAGGCCGTATAACTCTTAGAAATGTCGGATAGGAAAAAACAAATGACAAAGAAAATATGCCAAGCAAACCTTATTGCAGCCTACTTTACACGAATAGGTCAAACTGAATAGATGAACTTGCTACAGTTTGGCTTGGGCGAGGCGATAAAAGTTAAATGACGATTAAAAGATTGTCCCGAAACAGTTTAGAAGATAAAAAACTCAACAGTCTAAACATTTAATTATTCGTTTGAAGTACAGCTCGCAGAACAGATGGCCGTTGAGGCCGAAAAGTTCTGGCGTGACGACCGTGAACCAGAAGACGTTGCGTTGGAAGGCCTCCCACTAGGTGAAGTGACAACCTGATTAAGGTTGCGGAAGAGCGGTGGATGCGAGACGCACAGGACCGATCAGTATGGCGAAGCTTTGTAGAGGCCTATCTCCAGCAGTGTTTTTCTTACACTATATGTAGTAACGTTTTTACCCTACAAGTATCTACATTTTTTTAATAGATGACAAACTAAAAACATTTGGAATAAAAGATTCCGAAACACAAATGACAACTTACAAAAAAATACTCTCACATCCTTAGAAATGATAGATAGGCCAAAAATAAATGACTACAAACAATATGGCAGAGACGGTGAAAACGGCAGAAGCATTCCCCTTTCACAAATTGTGAGAAATCCTTTTTTATCGTCCAGTGATTTGTTAGAAGGTCCCTCAATTTGAATTTCATCCTCGTTTTGCAATTTCGTCTCGTATACTTGCAGATTTCAAGATTGTCCGAGCTCCGAGGTCCTTTGCGGCGTTTCTTCAGCTTGCCTCTAATGTATCTTTAGAACTTTTGATTGAATTAACAGAAAGCTGTCTGAGTGATAAGACGTTCTGGAATTTCATTTGATATTCATGAGGCGATATTAGGATGTTTTTATTTTTATTCTAGAAGACGTTAGTATTTTGCTTGAAGGGAATTTACACAACTATAAATAATTTGCGAAAATGTTTGTATTTTCTTAGGTTTTACAATGGTGATCTGCCCCTGCTTCGCGTGGTTTAATGACATGAAATTTCTGATTGTGAGTTTTATATAACTGGACTTAACAGTATATTGTATACATCATAAGCCTTTCGGAAAATAAATTCTGAATGGTAGTAAAATCCCGTATCATTTGGATGCGGTTTACATTATGTTGCAGTCTCACTGATTGATAGGAAAAGCGGCTTCATTTGTACCTTTAGGTTTCAAATAGGTAGGTACAATTTTGTGTTCCCGGTCGTTTTATGCAAAAAGTTGAGTACCTCAGTACTGTCAGTTTAGTCGTCCATCTACAATATCTATTTATTTACATGGCAGCCTGTTTGTAGATTGATAACAAAAAGGTTTCACTTTCTAGATAGAACAATCTCAGACACCATTAATTTTCAAGAAAGATTGTACCAAGATAGTAGAGCTAAATAAATTACACTTATTTACTGGACTTATCTCTAGGAAAGCTATTTACACAAGTAGTTTAGTGTAGTTGGATAAAGTTTCATGAGTTAATAAATTCATTGTAATAGGAGTGTTTTAACCAATTTATTTATAAAGCGGTGTTTTTGGAACAGTGGTTTGAGAAACGGGCGTTTTGTATCAAGTTGCGGATAGCTTTTGTACAATACAACATGCAAGGTTGGCCAAGCATTTCTTAAACATTCAATAGATGGTAAGTTGTTTCAAACATTTTCTTTTTTAACATCACCTGTCGATAAATGTGACAATATGAATTTGTTTCACACAGTCAGTTATATTTATACGGGTCTTTGATCACCTGGACCCACTCGAAATGGACGCGCGGAATCACTCAACCCAATTTCATTATTAGTAAAGTCACGGAGTAAGTCGAGTCTGTTAGTATAGAATTAAAATGCGTAACCGAAAGTCCTCTTTATGTTTCAATGTGATTTAACAAGAGCAGTAGTGGCCCAGTGGTAACGGGCCCGACATACGTGTCGTAAGTCGTGAGTTACAACCCAGGTAGTTGCATTAATTTAATTATTTTATCACCACTATTCCAAAAAATCGAAGGAAAACATCGTGAGGAAACCGGCATGTCCTAAAACCAAAAAAACGAAGGCATCTGACATCCACCAACCCGCACTGGGCCTGCGTTGTGGACCCATTCAGTCTATCAAAGAGAGGAGGCCTGTGTCCCAGCAACGAACGTTAAAAGGCAGATGATGATGACGATAATGAATGTGATTGGTTACCTGAAAATTTTATCAGATACATTGGACGTTTGAAAATCTGATAGAATTTGACCGTTACTAAACTTAACACGAATGTTCGTGTTAATACCTACTACATTTATACGCTACAGCGGTTGCTAAAACACTTAAATACATACGATGTATTATTCTAATAACAATACTAGTATGTCAAGCGTAAAACTGTTTTAATAACTCCTAACTACGTGGTTTTCACGTAAACGTACTCTAAGTTAACCCTTTCTATTAAAGCATTTAGTTGATTTATATAAGCATTTTGGTCTCTTAAGTGTCTGTCTAGACATTAGCCGGTAAACAGCGATAAAACTTAGCATA
Organism: Orthosia gothica; assembly: GCA_949775005.1. Classification (NCBI taxonomy): domain Eukaryota; kingdom Metazoa; phylum Arthropoda; class Insecta; order Lepidoptera; family Noctuidae; genus Orthosia; species Orthosia gothica. The sequence goes on from OX459042.1 coordinate 25,854,333, forward strand.
TTTCAACAACAATACTGCTGCAAGGTACACTCATGAAACGAAACGGTTTAATAATATTAAAACGCATTCCTTTCCTCCATAACCCTTGCTACTACTCTTTTATAACACTAATAATTTTACACTTGTTCTTTAAAGAACTGCTGTTCTGCTAGGGTCGATTAACAAGGTTAAGCAACGCTTTCTGAGGTCTGTCCGTGGATGGGTGACCATCTTAACATACCGAATTTCCTCCGTAGCCAGAAACCAGGAAATCTGACACCAGTCTTGCTTAGGGGTATCGTGGTACCCAGTTACTGGGTTGTGGAGATCAGGTAAGCAGTCGCTCGATGTACAATACTGTTCACAGCTACATCTGGAGGGACTGCAAAACTCAAATTAGTTGAGCTATAAAGTGAAAATAAACCCACAGACATGAGTAAATTATTAATGGCGACTGCATCTACCTATTCCTATAAATCTATCCTAAAGCTGAAGCATAAATCCTTTAAACTTTAGTTACTTTCCTAAGCAAAGTAGATCACCTGCTATTTATCACGATCGTGCTCTAGAAGTTAACTAAACCTGCTCTCATACTTAGCGGCATTTGCATAACAGTTTGGTGCGGAATAAAAGTGAGGTAACCTGGGCCACATATATTTTGTGAGCTATTCATTTCTTTGTAGTCATATAAACATGTTTTTTAACTTTTAAAACGGTCGAAATATTTAAAATATAATATAGCAGGCACTAAAATGTAAGTTTCATTATGATAATTAATATACAAATTATTTATTTATTTATTTATTTATTTATTTAACAATCATGGACGACTTACAGCTAAAACAAACAGAATATAGATTAGTACGTGAGACTGACAGCCAATTAAAAGTCATCACTTCTAAAAATAGATTGGAAAGAAAGAGTGTGAACAACACAACATAGCTACCAAAAAAAACAAAGCAGTATAGCATGCAAGCTCAAAGTAAATTAACAATTCATAAACCATACAATGATAAAAACCTGAACATACAAAATCCTAATTAAAAAATCCAAGGCTCAGGCACTTTCTGGCCGAGGACACACCCGTTATGAAAGGATCAAAATCATGCCGCTTACAAATGTCATTAAAGTTTCTACTTGCACGCACTATAAATGAATTTTGCCTGTAGTTCGTAGAAGCAGATGGAACACGCAACGGTGCGTACCATCGCTTTGACCTTCCAGGAACGTTAAAATAAAATTTGGATAGAATATCGGAGTTATTGATGGAATTATTGAAAATTTTTAATAATGTAGTGCTGTCGGAGACTGCTCGCCGATTAATTAGGGGTAATATATGATACTTCTTGCAGAGATTGAGGTAATCTTCAGACCGGTAGGGCACTTTCTGATGATAACACAAATACTTGATGAACCTTTTCTGAATGCTCTCTATACGATCAATGTACTTGTGATAACATGGATTCCAGATTTCAGACGCATATTCCAAGTTGCTTCTAACAAAAGTACAGTATAGAATTTTTAAAGTTTTGGCTTGAGTGAAGCACTTGGATAGCCGCATTATGAAACCTAGTGCTTTAGATGCTTTAGCGACTATGGCATTGATATGAGATTCAAACGTAAGCTTAGAATCATGATATACCCCCAGATCTCGGATGCTATTCGTTCTAGGTAGTACTTGATCACCCAAGATATACGATGAAGGTATAATTGCGCGCTTTCGAGATGTCGTTTATGTAGATAATGAAAAGTAATGGGCCGAGCAATGAACCCTGGGGCACCCCACTGGGGACAGGCACCCAACCAGACATGTAATTGCTTAAAACTACTGCTTGGGACCTGTTCTCCAGATAAGAAGAAAACCATCTGAGTAAATCGCCTCGTATTCCCATGCCATATAACTTAGATAATAAGATCTCATGATCAATTCGATCAAAAGCTTTACTGTAATCAGTATAAACGACATCAACCTGCCCACCGTTATCCATGGCGTCAGTGATAAAGGCATTGAGTAGTATTAAGTTGGTGACGGTAGACCTACCCTTCAAAAAACCATGTTGAAAGGAGCTAAACGAATTTCTAAGAGCACTATACACCTGGTTATAGATGATCCTTTCGAAGATTTTTGCCACAATACAGAGCTTGGATATCGGCCTGTAGTTTACAATTTCGGTTTTGACTCCTTTTTTGTGAATAGGCGTTATGAAAGCCGATTTCCAAAGTTCAGGTACAATACAAGTATCTAAGGATTTCCTGAAGAGAATCGAGATAGGTTGGGCAATCGAAGTCGAACATCGTACAAGAAATTTGGATGAAATATTATCCGGGCCAGCCGCTTTAGAAGTATCCAACTTGCGAAGCAAGTTAGAAACCTCCTCCACGTTCACTACAATGCTACATATATCAGATAGGCTGGAAGATTATGAGGGAATTGACGAACATACATACATACATACTTGTTAAAACGATAACCCTCCTTTTGGTCGCCGTAGTCCGGTAATCAGATTTTAATTTCGATAAATAATCCTTTAAACGAGCAATTCTTGTATGTATATATATAATCTGAATCTCGGAAACGGCTCCAATAATTTTCATGAAATTTAGTATGGTTTTGGGGGCGATAAATCCATCTAGCTAGATTTCATTTTTAGAAAACTATTTCCAACCGAGCAGAGCTCGGTCGCCCTAATACATAAATAACAAAAAATAAGACATATTACGAGGGGAGGTCTAAAATTTCGAGGTATATTTTCCTTAAAATAGATACAGTTACTTTAGAAACATAATTTTGGGCCCAGGTAAATGAATATATAAAACTATGTCAAATCTGTTTCAAGGAAAATGTCACAGAAATACCTATATGTTCCTATTTTAATTGCACCATTAAAATCATGATAGCAGTAGCATCGTTTCCTTATCATTAATTCCATATCCTTGATATCAAAGACGCCTTAGCGTCCTCCTTGTTGCCTTAACGACTGACATTATTAGGCGACAACATGGCGTCAACTGGAGGTATTAGTTCAAACATTATATTTGATTGTAGAACATAATTATGTATGTTGTTTATGAAAATGGCCCTAGAGAATTGTTGATGCTTTTGTAACTTGAGATAATTGCGTTAGTAGAGAGTTAAGTGTTAACTTAGTACCTAAGGCCCTTATTCTGTTGAGTTTGATGGACCTTCGCTCGACTCCGTCACTAAGATAACGAAAAAAACATAATTAATATCTATGAATAACAAGCTATATCTGTAAATTTGATGATTCGAGGTGGAGTCGAGTTGGAGGACATATCTTGGGATATAGGGTTAAGTTGTCGGTCTTTTAAGAGCCATACAAGTCTTCAAAAGCTTACTGCAAATATGACGACGTTAAGGAATTATCAAACAGCAAAATTACTTTTGTCACAATTACATTGATGATTGTTCAGGACCAAAATCATTGTAATGTTTTTCAAAGTAATGTTTGAGCAAATACCAGCAACCAAAATTAACAAACACTCCTAATTAAACAACATCACGGGCCGCACAAAACAAACCCTAACAATTTCACTCAAGCCAGGTAAAGCTGCTCAAATAATCTTGTTTCGAATAGTAAATGTAATGTATATAGAACAGACTTATGAAACATTCATAGTATCCCCGTATTTTAACATAACCTTTCACATTCGGCGTAAGAAAAAACTATTGACTTACTAAATCTCATGAAGCGAATAGATTCCTATTTTTGGAGACAGATTTAGAAGTTTTTCCGATTGTTTTTCGAGGAAAAATTTTTTTTTCTGTCATGTGTGTTTACTAGACAAGTCTAAGGAAACTATTACTGTCGGGCAGTTATCGAATATCACAGGGTTTTGCGAAATATTTGAAGACATTCCCTTAGACAAAATTGGACGTTTTAGTATAAAATGTTCTGGAAAATTTTTATCGCCTCGTAAATATGGGATGCCATTTTGAGAACATAATTTTACACTTCACTTGGTATCTCATTTATTAGCTATAGGGAAAACCTAATCGTAATGAAAAGCCATATCAACTGGAAAATTAAGGCTTATCATTTGATAATAAATTACTTTGACGGTAATAATGATCTATTAATCTTTGCATATTCTTTTACCCGATGTGGTAATCGTTTATCACATTTCACACTAATATTATAAAGGCGGAAGTTTGTGAGTGTGTGTGTGTGTTTGTATGTTTGTTACTTCTTCACGCTCAAACGGCTGTACGGAACTGTATGAAAGGCACAGAGACAGATGATAGTCAGGAATAGCACGCCGGATACTTTTTATACCGGGAATATGTTTCCGCGAAGCCGCTGGCAGAAGCTAGTATTATAATATATTAAATAATAACCATTTTTGTTGTAAAGATTCATAACTTACATACATTTCCTATATGCAGTGGCAGTTAAGCTTATTCTACTCCACACACTCATTTGCATGGCCTAGAGTTTTTCCGACAGTTGTTTAAGTCCGGATATTTTGCTCGAGCTGACGAGTACAATAGCCCACACACACAAAGATACCTCACAATTCTTAAGTAAAATACACACACATATATACAGGGTAATTCACACTCATATAGGATGTTACGCACACGACACGGAGAATCCTGGCGAAATGAAAACAGGTGTGGCGCGCAAAACCAACATTTTAAATGCTGCTTTACGAAGATTTTTTTAACGACGAGCCTCGTGTTGTGATCGTTGTACCGTGTGTCATTGGATTACCTATTTTAGGTGATAAAGGAAAGGTTCGCTTTCGCAAACCTACCTGTGACGGAATGTGTGTTTCGTAAATAAAATTCAAATATTATATTGATACAATTAAGCAGCTTCTAAAAAACCGGCTAAGTGCGAGTCGGACTCGCGCACGAAGGGTTCCGTACCATTATCGCAAAAAACGGCAAGAAAAACACGTTTGTTGTATGGGAGCCCCACTTAAATATTTATTTTATTCTGTTTTTAGTATTTGTTGTTATAGCGGCAACAGAAATACATCATCTGTGAAAATTTCAACAGTCTGGCTATCACGGTTCATGAGATACAGCCTGGTGACAGACAGACAGACAGACAGACAGACAGACAGACAGACAGACGGACCGCGGAGTCTTAGTAATAGGGTCCCGTTTTAACCCTTTGGGTACGGAACCCTAAAAAATCAAGCTTTGGGTTCTCTAGCAGTAAACCTCAGTGTGATAGAGAGATTTGGAAATGAGGACTGTGAATAGGCTTTGTTAGTTAAGCAGGATGACAGATATTTTTCATAGAAAAGTAGTGGTTATTTGAGACAAATTTTCCGACGACATATACATAAATATACAAGAAAATAATAATAAATAATGACACGTAAAATGTGTGTGTGTGTGTGTGTAATATTGAACAACAGTTGCTTTGCCTTTGTGTGAATTGCGTGAATTATGCATATTCATGTTCTGCAAATCTTTCCCACTTCTAAGGGTAAACAGTAGCAACTATGGTAGGTACAGAAATATCTTTGCATAAATTACAAAATTAGCTGAAAATCCCTTAACCTATACGTTATTAATAGAATCGCGTGGTATAAAACATTTACATTATATTACAAGCTTGTAAATTCCCACAGCAGGCTTCCCTACTCTTCTTTCACTTTTCTCTGAAGCCTACCGCGATGTTATCTACCATGTTAATATTCGTCTGATAGGCGGAAGAATGTAATTTCTAATCATAACAAGCTTTCATATAAAAAAGAATTTAATTAAACTAGCTTTTATTTAAAAATTGCATTGTCACGAGAAAGAAACATGTATGCAAATTTCAGCTCAATCGGACACTGGGTAGTGGGTCAAATTTAACTTCCAACATTTGATTACAAACACCAGGACAGGTGAAAGTAAATAAAAGCTTGTAAAACCTTTACCATTATCATCCTCTGCCTGATTTCGCCTTCGTTTCGCGGGCATAGGCTTCTCTTGTTTGTGCTAATCCCCACGCTCCTGTGCCACCCTTATCCGGGTTATGCCCGCGATGGCAACAGTGTCGTCTGCCTATCTCTCTCTCTTTGTCTCTCTGTTATGTTTTATTCCTAATCCTCCGATATTATTTTCTGATTAATTTCGTTGAGGAATCCGAGACAGTTAAATTTGTTCGCCGGGACTTCGGAATTCGTCGAGCTTTATTGCCTCTGCCGCTTTTGCTGAGCCTCTGTTGATTCTGGCTTTCAGTAATTGCACTGGTTTGGGAATAGTGCGGTGGCATTGCCCATGTAGCTGCCGGACGCTCAACATTCCTTCTACCTATCTTAAAACTTACTTGTAAAAACTTACCAACCTATTATTGAGATATTGTAATATTATGGGCTACTACAGTCACACGCTTTCGAGTAAAAACCAATGTCGAAACCAATTCGATTTGTCAGGACAGTTACACAACAAAACAATCTTACAAGCCTAAATTGAGTCCTCCGTTTTTGAAATAGTTGAAGAAACTCTGCACTCGGATCACACCTGTATCGCGAATGTTTGGACTGAATCTCTAATGCTCACAGAACCAGACGTGACAAAAATACCTGTGGAATGTAGAGCGCACATACCTATTATATGTATCTGCCTAGCTGAGTTTGAGACTGTGACCCCTTGGCACAGAAAGTCTGGGCTTAGTTAATGCGCCAATACACTCTAAATTTCCAACCTTTCATAATCACTTGGAAGTTTCGGTGTCTTTTAATCCTCCTAAACACCAAAAAAGCGACATAATTGTCTTTGTAATATTCCTTTTTTCAGAAGTTTATTTTTTGGTTTTAATTTCTGGTACTGCCCTGTTATTTTGCTGGAATATTATGACAGTCTGCACGGCATTTTTATTTCGATTATTTTTATTCGTTTCCAGGGATTTCCATCAAAGAAAATAATTCTCATAATTTTCAGGCAAAGCTTAAAGGAATCATAAAGGTAATCAAGATCAAACTAATTATTCAACTAATTGATTTGACAAATGCCCAAATTATTATAATTTTCATAGAAAGTCGACATTCAATTTCGAAATTTTTTGTTGTAAAGTAAATATTTTTTCTGGAGCCATAATTGGACAATTTGTGTAAATTCCGTTTATTTCGTACCTGTAAAAAGGTCTGGCTGTTGAGTTCTTTCACTATTCATCTGAGTCCAGGTTACTAGGTCGAAAAAAGTGGCCCTACACGACTGGGTGAATTTAAGCTGCCTACATTTTTTATGCTCAACTTTTGAAATATTTATGCAGAGTGAGTAGGCCTTTAACGATGTGAGTAATCGTGGCATGTGTAATTTATAAAAAAGGTGTTTATTTTTTGGTGTGAAGTTGGTAAGGTATTCGGTTTTCCGTTGAAGGGTGAGGAAGCTTGGCTGGTGAATTTTATTATATATGAAGTGTCGTAAATTGCTTCCTGTGCGGAAGTAACACGGAACCCTTTATTTCTCGCCGGTGCTCGTGGGAGCTAAATGGATTATAAGGTCAAGAGGTTTAATAATGTACTATCAAATCTTTGCAGCATCTGAAGTTAATATTTTACAAAATAATTAAATTAATCCAAAATATACATTGGATGAAAGAGACACAAAATTCGATAAAGCAAATTATCTTCCTAGACCGGAACATTCAAGTACCTTTCTTGAACTAGTAGATCGTTGAATCAAATAAAACCAAATAATATAAATTCCCTTTCAACAGAAATTCTTGGAATAACACTCTTTATTTTTGTACTGCGGTCTGCGGTTTGCGGCGGATAACAAAAAGCTGCACTTAGCAAAACTAGAAATTCATTCGACATTTTCAAGGTGTTAAAGCTTGGGCACTGTTGGGTTAATGTACTCACCGGGTTACATTTGTAATTGTATGGCATTCTTTCCTACATAAAAAGGTTCACCATCATAGCTTTTAATATTGATAATTTCTTCTTTCGAATTATATATATATATATATAATATTTTTTTAATTCGTTCTTTCTACAAAAATTCTGCTACATTAAGGAATCAGAAGTTTCTATGAAAATTTGATTTGTTTTTGTATACGATAGAGGAATACAGCCTTATTTATGAACAAGGAAAGGCACAGGTTGTTAATGCCAATTCTTCATAGTATTTTAATTAATGTTTAAATTAAGAATATCAGTGCGTAAAATATACATACAATAAAAAGTTTATATCTAAGGACCCTGATGTCTAGTAGTACCGTCCTTGACATTAGTTATTATCCCTACCCTATAAGATGGAAATACATTTCAAAGTAAACTAAAACGCTCGTACTTGAACCGTATAAATCAGGAGGTTTACTCAGATAATGGATCCATAATACGTCGAGATTGGCCACCGGTCGATTTGATATAACGCTCTCGGCTCCGACTAAACTGGATCCACAGTTCCAGACGGATTCAAAATGGCGCCATCGAAATGCGACGCTAATAGCATAGTCAAGTTAGAAGGGATAACGGCTAAGTGTTTTTCTTTTTACTCAGCTATTTCAAAATGGGGTTTCGCATAAAACCGCAAGACCTTTTCGCACTTGGGTTTTATTGCATTTTCAAGGTAGTTAAATCACAGTTAATGGGTCAAGTTGTTCTCAATTTGCTCTTCTTTTTCGTACCCAACTCTAAGTATGTAATTCATTTACCTGTCTTTATGTTGGTTAGTTATATTATGATCAACTTTCATCTTTTTCTATCAAATATAACTGAACTGAATCGTGTAGAAGGAGAAGCATTGAAAGTACGAATATACCCTTAATTTACTTATATTCACGTTTCAATCGCTTCTGTATACAAACTTAGACGCACGCCTTTTTCTATTCGATTCTGTTTATTTTATACGATTGTTTGACTGATTTTCAATCGGCAATACTGTGTAATGTAGCTAGGTATGTTCCCAAACATAGGTGCCGTACAAATTACAAGTGATTGTCGTGGTAAAACATGTCGATTCGACACAGCTGTGTAATCGATTCGGTTTGTTATCGGAGAGTTCTGAATGTGCCCGAATATAAGTTGGGGTGTTTTCGCACATGAGGCAGGCAACTCGATATAACGTCGAAGTGCCAAAGTGAATCCTACATCCGTTTGTTTAGGATGACAGCAGCTGGGCCCCTTGTTGACTTTCGGTCGTGCATATAATATAAGTTGCTCATTTAGAGCAGTTCCCTTCTTCTCACGTGTCGATAAGAAAACTCATTCCTTGGTAAAAATATTAGGCAGTCAGCAATAATAACTGGGCTGACTAGCCAGTTCGCACTTGAAATACCTAGATGATATAAGTATCAACACTCAAGAAGGCTATTTAATGCACACCATATTATCAGTTTAAGTGTTACCAATTTTAAAATATTTCATTTACAAAGAAGTAATGTAAGGAAAAGAGCATTTTAAAATTGTTTGAAGTTAGAAAACTATACTTTATTAAAGCTTTCATCTGGTAAAGCTTTTAAACTCGAGTATCAAATGAATTTATGTCATTAAAGTTTCCTCCGAGGATAATCCTTACAGATAATATTAATTTGTACCAGCTAAGCATACCTATAAGGTTGTAACAATGTTTCTATAACGTTATTATGTTTTACCTATTTTATCCTTTATTTATTTTTGCAGGGAAAAAGATAGAGTTTTAGTTACAGGGTAGGATTATTGTACAAATATATATACGGTGAGAACGTTCGCACGTTGTACATGTTTTATAGGCCGTTAGTTTGGTGGGATAGCCAATTGGTGGAGATATATGAGAGTAGCAAACTGGTTTGGAAATCGAAAATAAATCCATGAAAATTTGTAACAACATGTAACTGGCCTAGGGACATGGTTATTTATTGCTGCATGATAGCAATATATAACCAGGTGAAGGAAATTAAATAGGCTTGAGTGAACATTCAATTTGAATGTTTTCTTTAGACAGGAGTTTGCATAAGAATATAGGCTTTTATTTCGTAACGTGATATTTTTTTTATTAATCTATTCAAAATTACAATTAAATAAACAATACAAAGATTAAAAATTAGGTGTCAAAGCCACAACGACACGTCAAAAAGCGTTGTTTTATAATTAGCGAAATAACCCGCCTCTAACTGTTCCTGGCGCAAAGGTACCCAAAATGCTTGCTGCATTGCCACGTTGGATGGCAATGGCTAGCCTTTGCACCAAGAAAGAGCCGGAGCGGGAGTCACCCGTTTTCTCACGGAGCTTGTGATCTCACTAATGATTTTTTGGCCTCAGTGCCTCAAACTGCCCATGGTCTCAACGGCAATGGGCACAAAATGGTACCGGTTTAGGCTTTTACATTATTTTTTATTAAACCACTTCATTAAAAGCAAAAATCTATCTACACAAGTTCATTGTACGCTTAAACTATGTAAAGTAGGCAAATCTGTTGTTAAGTTGAATGATAATACGTAAATTGGCTTTAAAAACAACATTTTTATAAATATTTTTGTTTATTTAATACTTCATGCACACAAACGTACAGAGGCGGATTTAATGCCTTAGGCATTTTCTACCAGTCAGTTATTTATTAGTTGTTATAGCCATTCCATACGACCGGTGAAAGATAAAAAACGACTATTTGTGTCTTTAAAATGTTAATTTTAAGAAAAAATCAGTTTACGTTTAAATGTACGCAACTATCTACCTTTTTTGCTTGGCAATTCAAAAGTACCTTTAAATTATATGATTGAAATAAATGATTTGAATTTGTGTTTGAGCACAATTTAGTAAATTACTCAATTTGCCAAACATTCCATTACGCTGATAATGTTATATCAAAGTATTAAAATATGATGGTGTCCGAATATAAAAGAGAGATAATACAAACAAGATGAATGTGTATTCTATTCGGTTTGTTTGGATACTCCGTCAGAGCTCAGATAAGCATTCTTCATACGATATTATGAACACGGAAGGGTCTTGTGGTCCATTGGTCATTCTAATGGATGCGCATCCTTTTATGGTGAATAGAAACGGATAGATTTGATGCTAGGAGCTTACGGATTGACCTAGTGCCTGTTGGTATAAGTAGTTACCTACTAATAAAGTTTTGTTCAAAGATACGCGAATTTATAACGTACTGGACCGTTACATTCCATTAGACGTCTTATGGACAATTGTTGGGACATACGAGTAAGAAAAATGTTGAATAGTTGCTACAATATGTAATATGTAGCTATAGTTAGACCAAACTTTATAGGTTCCTTAATTATCTTGCTTTAAAAGGTTGCCTTGGTAAACACAATTTTAATTTAAAGATTGATTTGACTTGATTAAACAACAAAATAATTCTTACGGAACCTAACAGCGCGTCCCTAATACCCGTTAAATATTTTTGAGTACTTAATTTAAGACAACGAGAAGTGAGTGAATCGATTGTACTACGTAGTACTTACTAATTAAGCTGATCGAATGTGGTGGCATTGTTCTCAAGTGCCTGGTGACGGGTCTAATTAGCTTACCTTGTGTTTGTCAAGGTAATTGGTTTAGCAAGAGTTCGTGCTACGATCCTAACACGAATGTTCGGACAGTTGAGAAGAAGATATCCACATACTCGTAATCAGTCCATATTATTGCCACAGCTGGGACACCAGTCTCGACTCTGTGAAAAGAAGTGGGCCACAAACCACCACGCGGACCTTTTGTTTTTTAATTTAATTTAACCCCCGCCGGAAAAAAAAGGGGTGTTATAAGTTTCACGTGTGTTGCTGTGTATCTGTGTATCTGTGTATCTGTGTGTCTGTCTGTGGCATCATAGCGCCTAAACGGATGAACCGATTTCGATTTAGTTTTTTTTGTTTGAAAGGTGATTTTGTCGAGAGTGTTCTTAGCTAGTTTGAATAAGATCGGTTCAGCCGTTCAAAAGTTATGGGTATTTTACTGTTAGAATCAGGGTGTTTTCCCAAGATAAATGTGTCGGGGGTTTTTAAATTGTGAAATTTTACTTGTTGGCTTGGAGAAATGCTCATCCATACTGTACATACCACGGGGAGATAACGCAGTTATTTGGGACTCGAACCCACAAGAACGCCACGGTATCCTCCTGTGCCGCTTATGGCGGGAACACGGGCACGTGTTAGCAATCACCGCGAACCCGCCGAACCACGTGGACCTAGTGTGGGTTGGTAGATTTCCCTTGTCTTCTTCTCTTCGCTTGCCTAAAGATGTATTCCTTCTCCGCTTTGAGAGCAGTAGTGATGAAATAATTTACCCAGGACCTGTATCTTGTAAGTCGCGGCCGTTACCCGTGGGCCACCACTGCTCCCACGAAGAGTCCACATCATCTATTAAAATATCATCTTTCGTGATATCTATATTATATGTCCGGCAATATTAGAAGGATCAGACGCAGAAGCCCGACCACTGATCCTGATCAGCTTGGACATTTGATCTACAATCAATCTTATGGCTTAAGGGTTGGACAATGCCCCTTGCCACTATTATAAGCATTAGTAACTGCTCTCATTTAAGATTATGGTTGTGGGAAGCGTCGTTAACCCTTGTCTATCTTGTCCATGGCACATTAATTTGTTAAGCCATACATAATATATCTCGGCAATATTTTCTGAATTCATTGTGCCGTAAGGTATTGAGGATAGGATGAAGTTAGTGAATTAAAATAGCCGCCTCGGAACACTTCAATGTATGACGCATATCCTGAGCAGTTTGAACCGCTACGATTTAGCTGACTAGGTACTGTAGTATCCTTGAGGCTACTACAGTAAATAATACGCAATTTTTACTTTGTCTTCTTCGATTTGTTCGTATAAATTCGTATAGTTTGTGATGTATTCTTGTATAGTTCGTGCCTATACGAGGCAAAAACCTATTTTACAAAAAAGCACAACCGACTTCCAAATAAACACACTACAAAGTGAAAAATAACTTAATTTTCGGAAGTCGGTGTCAAAAAACTAAAAAACGAAAGCAGGAACACTGACTGCCAAAATTTAAGTTATTTTTCACTTTGTAGTGTTTTTATTTGGAAGTCGGTTGTACTTTTTTGTAAAATTGGTTTTTGCTGCATGTGCAAAGGGCTATAAAGATAATTGAAAACCATTGTAAAAAGTCTTATTAAATGAAGAAAAAATGAGATTGAGAATAGTTAGAGACATGCACATATTTGTGCCGTTTATGAGTTACCAGGGAAGCCGCATGTGCAGAAGGAGCTAAAACCAAATATTTTTATCTTCAACGTAGTCCTTGATTTTATAATATGCTTTTTTAATAAGGACACGTTTGATGTGATTTTTGAACTTTCCATCGGTCAGTTCTATAACTGACTTTGGCAACTTGTTATAAAAGCGTATACTGTTTATAAGAAAAGACTTGCTAGTTTTCGTTAATTTGAAAATCGTAAAATTGAGTCAACGTCTGCTGCTGATCCCCACAACAGAATGCCATAAGACATAATACTGTGGAAATAAGCATAGTATACCAGCCTAGCTGTGGCTACATCGGTTAACTGCCTTATTTTCCTTACTGCATATGCAGCTGAACTTAACCTACCCGAAAGAGTTCTAATGTGCGCGCCCCACTGCAGTTTTGAGTCGATAGTAATCCCTAAGAATACAGTTTCAGCTATAACTTCAAGATTTTTGCCGTCAAGATTTAAATTCAGGTCATGTTGTGGTACATTTGGTAAAGAGAACTTAAGACATTTAGTTTTTTTTCGCATTCAGTAAAAGATTATTAGCTGCGAACCATTTTGAGAGAATAATTAGACTTTCGTTGACCTGTAAGACATCCGTATCTTTCCTATCTATTTTAAAAATTAGCGAAGTATCATCAGCAAATAGAATTATATCCGATAATTTGGCCATCATAAAAGGGAGGTCATTAATGTAAACAAGGAAGAGGAATGGGCCGAGAATTGAACCTTGAGGCACGCCCATCTTGACTAGAGACCCGGAGGACGTCGCCCCATTAACATTTACTTTTTGCTGTCTGTTTGATAAATAGGAAAGCACAAGATCAGCAGCTTGTCCTCGAATTCCGTGTAATTCAGTAATTTACAGATCAGTGTGTTGTGGTCGACGCAGTCGAACGCTTTTGAGAGATCACAGAAAATGCCAATGGCATCCTGGGACTTCTCCCAAGATTCCAAAATGTGACTGATGAGTTTTATTCCCGTGTCCGTTGTCGACCTACCTTTCGTGAAACCAAACTGCTGACTGCCTTGACTGATCTGCCGGGGTAAGCGTCATTTATTGAAGAGTTCTAATGTATATCTCCGAAGTTCTTCATCAAATCTTAATGATCTAAATGGGGCCACATATCAAGCTCCAGCTTTCAAATAAAAAAAGAAACATTAAAATCGGTTCTGAGGTAAAACAAAATGGTTGAATTGATTACCTCTTTATTTTTGGGAAGTCGGTTAAAAAGAAACTGAATTCAAGGTATGACTATGAGAAATGCATTATTAACCCTTATTTCTGATACTGTTATATGTGCACAAGTTTGCACCATCATTTTGATATTTTAATTCCGGAAAATGTACGTGTATTTTTAATTTATTTTCATTTCATTTTACAAGGGGTCGGTGCGACACGTTTTCTGTGTGGTACATTAATATTAAACATAATAAAAAACCATGTTGAGCAAAGGCGGGCACAAATTGTTCCATCTTCGAGCTATCTCCTATTACAATGTGGCGATGTCGTCGGTCCCCAGTGTATGGCAGGGTGGCTACTGGTCTAATGTGCCAAGTAATTGTCAATTTAATTGGCGAAATGATCGCTCGTGGTACGCAGAATATGTGCCAGTTAGTGCTGCTAATTGGCTGCTAGGAACGTCGTTAGAGATGATGGAGGACTTTGAAGTTACAAGATATTTTAGTAGGACTTAAGTCATGGCAGACATTTTAAATTTCAAGTAGGTAGATAGTATGCAGTTGAAAATGGGATCGAATAGTTATAAGTGGGTGTGACAATGATAGAAGGATGATGTTAATTAAGGTTCAAGGTGCTACATTGACAGTTTCAAAATTGAGTTAGGAACAATTTTACGCATTTAGACGGAGCTCTTGAACGAGGTTAGGATCACTGAAAGAGTTCAATTTCATTGCTAGCCGTAAATAATAGTCACAGATTTAGATGGGTATGAAAATTAAATGTTGCAAACTAAATTAAATAATTTGTCAGGCTCGTGATTGCTAAAAACCTTGATGGCAGTTTATTAAATGTCATGTGGCTGTGTGGTCTCTCTGCCTAACTATGAGTAGAACTTCGTTGTAATTTTAAATCAAGATAACCGCTATCCGTTATTACAAACCAAAATTTAAAATAAATGCCGAAACATTAATTAAAATCAGATATTAAAATGAAAAACATGTTTACATTTCAAGTTCAAGAGCGAAAAAGCGTCACATTCAGCTTTGACGTCGCAACGTAGGCAGCAGCCAGATAATGACGATAATTTAAAATGTACAATTTCTTTCCGCGACAATCTGATCTCACTCTGGCAAGTTATTTGAATATCTGGTACGTAAAGTTTTAATGTTATATGAAAATGTGTGGGTATTTGACATTTCATTTATCTGATTCGTAAAGTTTGAAACATATTTCGTTACAACTATGTTATTTTGACTTTATTTGCATATAATAAAATATATTGTGTCTTTAACACTCAACAGTGAAAAAGAAAGTGCAGTAGCCATTTTTGAGTCAATGCTGAAGGTAGCATTGTATAACTGCCTATTTTACTCGCGTACGTTTATCGCATCGTCCTATTTTGCATACTTTATGAAAATTGGTTTATCATAGAGTATCGATGATAAACTGTTTCTTGCGTAATGGATCGCAGAGCCTAACTTCAGAGACATATATATCCGTTGTGACTACTGTACTATGATATAAAGTTGTGTTTCTGACATTTAAAATTGTATTTTGTATTGAAAGGACAAGAGTGATTTTACCATTTTACTCTCAGCTATTTTTACATAAAAGGACGTAGAAAACTTCTACATAAGTTCAATTAGTCTTGTTTATTATGTGAGTATATCATCATTATCCTAAACTGGAAGGGATGGGAACGTTTTAATGCGGGCACGAACAAACATGTGCGCGTGACAGCAATACAAAGAGTTGGAGGGAGGGTTTCTCAACATCGATCAAATTCGCAAATTACTAATAGGACACAAGACAGAATGAGATAGGACCCTAATAGGACACAAGACAGAATGAGATAGGACCCTTATAGGACACAAGACAGTATTAGGAGGAATTTTATAGTATGTAACCACCCACCAAAAAGTTTTTACTGTAGCTCCTAATGTTTATGTGAAAAAATACTTTTATTTTGATAACTTGACAAATCCATACTCCATAATATTGTAAACACAAAGTAACTCTGTATGTATGTTAAGTTTTCATGCCTAGAAAGTTGAACTAATTTTGATGCGATAGATAATACCTTGAAGAGGATAATTTTTATCCCGGATTTGCGTTCCTTTGGGATATTTATCAGCTTTCACGCGATTCAAGCCTGCTGGTAGAAACTAGTAGGATATAATTTGATAGCAGGTTTATTAATCAAAAATTTGATCAGTCTCTCATCAGAAAATAGATATAAAATCACATCACACTAATATTAAAGTTTGTGAGTGTGTTTGTATGTTTGTTACTTCTTCACACCAGAACGGTCAAACGGATCTGGATGGAATTTGGAACAGAGATAGACTATAGTCAGGAATAGCAAATATAATTTTGTCCTAGAAATATGTTCCCTTGGGATAATTTCCGACTTTCACGCGGACGAAGCCGCTGGCAGAATCTAGCTAAAAATAAAATAAAATTAAGTCGAACTTTCATCATTATCATCATTCCAGCTGAAAGACGTCCACTGCTGGACATAGGCCTCGCCATACTGACCGATCCCGTGAGTCTCGTATCCAGCGCATGCCCGCAACCTTAACTAGGTCATCGGTCCACCTAGTGCGAGGCCTTGCAACGCATTGTCTTCCGGTTCGCGGTTGCCATTCCAGAACTTTTCGGCTCCATCGGCCATGCGTTCTGCGAGAAATGTGCCCTGCCCACTGCATGGATTTTGGATTTTTTCCGGGTATTTCGGTATTTTTGGTTCTCTTGCGGATATCCTTATTTCTGAGGCGATCACGCAAGGAAACTCCGAGCATTGCCCAAGCCCTCTCCATTGTTCTTTGGGTGACTTTAAGCTGCCTGATAATGCCCATTGTGAGCGACCATGTCTCGGTCCCATAGGTAATTAATTACTGACTTTGTCTTGAGACACTGCGGTAAATTGGACGAGAAGATACCGCGTAACTTTCAGAACGCTGCCCAGCCGAGTCGGAATCGACGGTTGACCTCTTTCTTTCTTACCTATCCAACTAGACCGTTTGTCCCAGGTGAACATAATCGTCAACAACTTCGAGTGTAGAATCTCCAATCATGATAGGAGTGGTTGTTACATGAGCATTCATCGTCCATGTTCATTTTAAGACCCAGTCTTTCGGAAGCTCTACTTAGTCGAACTTTAGTTAGAGATAAAGACTTATACTGGTACTTTATTACGAGGCTTTATCTTTACAGTTCTTCTCATTTCACCTGAGAAATGTTTTACCCACAAGTGAAAATTCAGCTCTGACCTCTGATGGACGTCATTATGACCCCACGTTGTTTACTGCTTTATTTTTGCGGATTCATAAAATAGTTATTGTCTAAAGCCTGGTCGTAACTATAATGCATAGCACTAAAATGCCATAAAAACGGGCAAAAATGGCGACTAGATGAGAGTCTTTCGAGATAAGTATGATGTCATTGTAGGCTTTTATAAACTTTTTTTATATTGGCACAAATATCAAAAGTTATAAAAGATAAATGTGGTTAGACGAACTGTTGCCACGGTGTTTTGGCTTCTCTTCAAGTTTTCATGTTTACAGCATAAAACCAATGCTGGTTTAGAAATTATCTTAGATTCGCTTAAAAATGCTCATCGTTTACATAGCACAAAAATCAAAAGCCGAAAAATCATCACTCAAATTTATGGCGGGATCTATAAATATTCTTAATATTAAAATTAATAATAACAACAATTTAATTTTTGAAAAGAAAGAAAAAATTGTCAGACATTTTATTGTTGTTAAATATTGAGTTAGAACTACACGATTCTTTTATTGAATAACATTTTAAAAACCTTTAAAAAAACCTGACCACTACCAACCAAAAATCAACAAAAATTTTACTAATATTCTGCTGGAGCTACTGTAAATCTCCATTTACAAGTCTAAGCCTGAAAGTTCCCTTTATCATACAATAATAGGCTTCATTGTGCTCAGATTAAACACTTGCCAAAATATGGGTATTCAGAATTAGATCGTCTAGCCCGAATTTCAACCTGATATCCAGCCAGGCTTTCTATTGTTACTTAACATTTAACTGTTTGCTTTTCTATGCAAATTTTTGAATTAATTTATGCCAGACCATCTATTCAGGATTCTATAAATATTTATGATAAAATCGTAACATAGCTGCTTTTGTACTGAAATTATTTGATGAAATATTTTAGTTGGGTTAGGTTATTCAATGCAAATTCAGGGATAGTAATTGTTACCCCTTTTGTACTGAAATTATTTGATGAAATATTTTAGTTGGGTTAGGTTATTCAATGCAAATTCAGGGATAGTAATTGTTACCCGCTTTTGATACCAAATTTAAACTTTGTTAATGTTGAAAACTAATACAGTAAAATCACCTGATTGCTTAAGAAGCGAACTAAAAAGATGTAAATAATTATTTACGAGCTGGCTGACCAAAACCATAACTATGTATCCTCTGACTACACAGCAGGATTTTCTTCTTGTTTACATATTTTTAGTTCGCTTCTTAAGCAGTCGGGTTTTTTTTAAATATCTTTTTTGTTTTTTTTTTTTTTAAGAATTAATCTTAAACATTGGTATAATTTTTTGTAATCACCTCTAAAACCCTTCATTTTGATGGGTGTGGAAGATAAAAATATGAGACCTCCACAATTTGGCGCCTAAAATACGCCGATATAGTCTAATAGATATAGTCGAATAGTCGATAGATAATAGCTTCGTCACCGGCGAGGGGACAAGTGCCTAAGCTATAAATCACCAAATAACATGTCCAAATGTCTGAAATGTCGTGTAGTAGCAGATCGGTGTTCAGCTGCGAACACGTTACATGCAAGACTGTGACGTTAGTTCAATCGTAGTCACCATGATGTTAGTTATTTTAACACAATCACTAGATAAAGGTTTTTTGTTGATTTTGCGGTAAATATCAAGGTAATAGACCCAAAAGAGTTCTTGAGATAGCAGCTAAATTACAGCCCTCGATTCAGCTGACAAGCTGATGTCAATTAGTAGTGAGAATTTATTCTTTAGTGCAACCGGTATGTAACAAAAATATACTAATTCTATCTATATAGAGAAATATTGTAGGTAAGAATTTTCTTATTATGTAACCAATACTTATTTTTTACATAATTACGCAATTATAAAATTTTAAAAAGTGAGTAAAAACTTAAAAGTAATAATAGTATTCGTTAAAAGACCGTTATCTCGTTACTATACCACACAGTAAACCATTTACGTAATTCTTTAGGCTGCGCTGTCACCTACAAAATCAACGACACATAACTTATAGGCACGGGATTGCCTACCCTCATCAAATATGATATCCTAGTTGACATCAATAGAATCCTCTATATGGTAAATATGCTGTGGCATGAATAAAAAGCCATTTTTATAGCTTTCTGCCTTATTTTTATTGACGGTAGAAATATTGAAAGGGATAGAGATATACGAAACCTATAGCGCCGTCTCTTTTCCGCATTGGAATTATGATGACTTGAACACTTCCCTATACGGCCTTAGAATTATGTAACTCCTTTTATTATTATTTTCACTTATGTGTGGAAGATGGTATTGGACTTATCATATTCCTTTGAGCCGTGATTTACGCACTGCGTTGTGTATAGTTTCAATGGGGAAAATGTGGTCTCAGCAAAACCAATGCGGAATATGATTTTTTTGATAACAGACGATATTCATCAGTAAAAATGTGTAGGTTTGTTGTTATGAATTGTAATTTTCCAGATTACATAATAACTACTAAACGAGCAATATTTTTATATATATTTGTAATCACGTTCTTGAAAATAGCTCTAACGATTTCGATAAAATTAAAATTTGCAATATAGAAGTTTACTGGGGCGAAAAATCGATCTAACTAGGTCTCATATCTGGGAAAATCAATTTTCACGGAAAAATATATTTTCTCTATTTTTACTTGAGCAGAGCTCGGTCGCCCAGGTACTGTTATCTAATCAGAAGTATAATTAAGAGCTTCTCACAAATTGGTAAATATGGTAGTTGACAAAAAATATCTATTTAATCCGTCAGATAATGTAAAAATATTGGACACGTATTTCTTCTTTTGCCACGTAAACAAAAAAATACGACGATACAGTGCGTTGAAATATCGTGTGACGTCACAAGCCCCCACTTTCGAACTTTGATGCTCTTTATCTTTGTCCATTTTTTATTTATTTGATAAAGCAAAAAATACGAGTAAAATATTATTTGATAATCTCTCTGACTGATTAAATAAAATTATCATTTTTCTACCCAGGAAACATCTCTATTGCTATTTACCAATGATTAATATAAATATATAATATATATTTTACTTCTCTGCGACTGAATTTAGTAAAACGTCAAAATATTCTACGCCACGGTACATATGGAACACACATGGAAAAGTTTGAAATTCACATGATATGCGTCGAGTATTAGAACTGAATTCCTCTGAGAGTGGGTATAACCCAGTCGTCAAAAATACTCAAGCAAACTGTCACTGGGTTAACTAATTAAATTACTAGGGAAGCAGAGGTTGACTGGACGACTAACGTAAAGGGGTTTAGCGTAGACTGCAACTCAGTTAGACATTCACTGAAAGCTGCGTCACAAAACAATTTTAGAAGGGTCATCTAGCATTCCTAGCTAATCGTTGTAACAGGTTTTTATTTAAATCTTTTTTTATTAAATGTAAGGCTTTTTTTAAGGGATTAATTACAGGAGCGGAGCTAGATCAGAAAGTTTTGACACATCGGTAGTACAAAAATAATAGCAATAGTGTACGCAATTTTATAGTTTAGTTTTACAATTATTGCATTCAATAGTATCTTGATATGAAATGCATACTGAGTAGTAACTTTTACTTGTTTAAATCTTGGATACTTACCTTTACCGATCGCTTCGGCGAAAACAGCCATGCTTTTCTAATATTATTTTATAATATCTATAATTATATTTCTTCAGCTATAACTTTAGTGTACAGCATAACTATTCTGGAAAACAAACCCATAAACACATCACTACTTCTTACTTCATATTCACGAGTTTGACGAATTGTTAAATTACACACGATGACAGCAACACACACACTTCACGGTGTGTTTTTACAGAATAGCACTGCTGTGCTCAATTCATCTGTGATCTATTCATTAGTGCGACGTTTGATATGTCGTTAGCGTATATTTGCGACGCGTCGTGCCACTTTCCGTTGCCAGTGTCGTAATCAAATTATGTAGGTTCTTTTGCTTGTGTTGATTAGATAATAGACATAATTATGTAGGGGTATGCCACTTAGCCAGAGTCGAATTATTACTTCATTTTGTGTAAACTGGCTATTTTTGTAAATAAAGCATTATTCTATATAGAATAGGTATGAAGTTCTGTAGTTTTGCATCCATTTAGAATAGTAAATATACCGACAGAAGCTAACTATTGAATTTGTTTTTTCAGAAAGTGCTTTCGCTACGTGCTAAATGGACATTAAGTATAGTACAGACAATCTTCAAAATGATTGAAAGAAACTAATGAAAAGTGTACAAAAAAAAAGAGCACAGAATAACTACAAAACGTCGAGAAATAGTGTTCAATCTGAGTGACAAATACAGTGTAATAAAATAAAGGACTTCAGCTCCATTGTAATGTCAGTGAATAGCAACGTCATTGGTGCAAAAATGCAATGGGCCGGTGGAGGGCCGGGGGGCGTTCTGATTGGCTGCCACAGTGATTCATTGCATTTGATACTTAACTTCCATTAAAAGTGGACGTCTGAACGCCAAAATGTCAGCAGGTAATTATACAGTTGTTGTGATATGTAATGTGTGTTATATGTTAAATGTTGTAGAATGATTGGAAATAGCAAATTGGCTTTTTATGTCTCACTAAAGTCTAAATTTACGAAATTTCAAATTTTATTTTTTAACGATCTTTGTCTTTGATTGAAATAATCATCAGACATCGACCGTACCTTGTCTTTTTACTGTATTTAATTTGCAAATTGTTGATGTTGACTTGAACATATTTAATTTCATCTTTCAGATCACGAAACTAATAGCAAAATAACAATAGGTAACTATGGGCCTATTTCTATGTTCATGTTGTATTGTATTCATCATTGTTTTAACAGGAGTTATTCCTCAAGCAGGGTCTGCCGTGGCCATGATCGGAGCGAACCTTCGCTTCGGTTCGGCAGGCGCCACTAATTCCTCGGTGGTCAATAATACGCGGCATTGTCCGCCAGGGGGCGCTGCTAGCGCTGCGGCTTTGCTAGCTCTCTCAGGACTGGGAATGTCAGCCAATTTGGCGCTGATGGCTGTAATACTGAGCAAAAAACAGCTGCGGAGGTGAGTTTGGCCAAATGTTTACTAGTTACGAATAAGTATTTGTGTCAGTAGTGAGATCTCTATCGCAACAAAGTAAACTATAATCTAATAGATATAGATAACTTTTCTTTGAATAGGTATGTATCGAGCCATTGGCCATTTTTACAGTATACGATTTATATAGGACTCGCACAAAGACCTGAATAAGAATATTCGAATAACATTACAGAACGTAAATCACGATAACTGGCTATATTTGAATACTTATAGCCACCACAGCAATATTATCAAATATTGTCGCAGAGAAAAAAAACAAACATAAATCAAGCCGCAATACTTTGCAAGAAATAAAGACTATAAATAACAGGAACCGTTTCGATACGAAGAATGAGAAAACAGGAAAAAATGAATGTTTATCATTATTCAAATGTTGCTTATTTTACGATACTGTGGTTTCTTTACAGCCATATAGCATATTACGACTGCCTAGGTCGTTACTACACCGATGATATTAACTTTATGCGAAACATAACACATAACATGTAGAACTCATACATGTATGTGTTATTGTTGAGTTAGCGATCGGCGCCACAGATTGGGCACGTTTGTATTCGAGAACACGGAATACTACTTACGGGACCAGTGATTCTGCATTTTATATGGCAGCAATCTAATAAATGTTTATTTAGGCTGGATTTTATCTAACTTGAAAATAACTTGGGAAGGTTCGTACTTAATTAGATAATAGCAGGCTTTATCTAAGACGAGGGTCCTTATTACTTGAATGAACAAAGATTTTTAAGTAAACGAACTGTGAAAGAACGTCCATTAAAAATTGTCGGTTCATTTGGTACTAATACAAATATGTTGATAAATATCTATATAACAGATATAACTTTTAGTCACTTTGACAAGTTCTTCAATATTGACTTTATGTAGATTTTTTATTAACTTTTTATCAAGGACAAACACGTTTCCATTAAGATGAAATAACTACGATAAGGCCTAGACATTTCAATAACTACTTCTAAGTAAAAACATCCCACTTAGAGTATTTCGGGCCTTCAGTACACAACAGGCCTTGCGCACAAAGTTTTAAGTATTCGAAAAAGTTGTGGGCAATCCGAAAGTAGACTTAACTTATCTACAATGCTATTCATATTCAAAATAATTTTTATATTTAGGTCCGGAAAATTGGTATATATATGAACCAACTATCTTTGAAAATATAGTTCACTGAAAACGCCTCTATCTTCTAGAGGAAGATATTCGACAGACACTCAAAAATTGCTTGTTTTGGCTAAATATGTATAATTTAGTCAAATCTTCAAGTTTGAGGTTGCGGAAAAGCATATATTAATTTTGACTTTATTTCTGAGAACTAGGTTGATCCCGAAACACGGTTTAGAATAAAAAAACGATACATAGAAGAACTTGGTGGTTTTAATTTTTATTAACACAAGATATTTTTGAGTAAATCGATGCTTTAAATTTTGCAATTCATTCCAAGCGTTGTCTCATCGCGCATCTCTTTCTTTTCTATGCAGCCCGACTGGGTCCGCGTCATGCTGCGGTCATGCCACCCATGGCCCAAGACTAGACAAAACGCGTACACGTTTTACACCCGCGCTAACCCCAAAATTCAGTAGTTTTTTGTACTTTCCTTATTATTCTTTGACTTAAAAAAAAGCCTTAAATCAAAAGGTAGATAATTAAATTGTCTTTGAGATGTTGAAAATTAAAATATGCACTATGGTTTTGCTGCTATTGTCATTTGTTTTGTCCATGATAGATATAACTTTACAAATTAATGACACTATGTTAAGCGAATAAAACTCAAAATGATCTTTAACTCAAAGAATAAAAAAATGGTCTGTGTAACATATATCTTTCCAAAAAATTACAACTAGCCATTTAGACGTGATTCTCATTTTATAATCAGCTACTGATCGGTATAAGCGCCTTATGTAGTTACACGTCTACTATTATTAGTCGTCTACGTTACCCAATTTTCTCTGAGTACCTTTATCTTCCAGCTACTAAAAGATAAAGCCTCCAAAAAATATGATTTAACACCGGGGGTTCTCAATTTGCTGCGAAATCAAATTACCGAGTCACTAGCAGAGGTAATTCAATAAGATAGGAGCTATTTAATCGGATTGAAGGTGTCTTGACATAATGTTTGATAGTAAAAATTGGTAGGGGATTGTTAACGCCCTTGTAAAAAAATTGTGACCCTTTTATTTTATATAACCCCTTGGTGTCTAGGTAGGTTGGTGCAAATAAAGTTCTCATGAAGTATATATATGATATGATATGAAAAGAGATATGGAAGAAGTCTGTCTCAAAAGCAAACGTTAGACTCTAGTTTAGATTAAATGTCATTTTTTCAGTGACAGTGATTATATAAAAAAAAACAACCCCACTTTAGAAACTTTTTTTTTTTCATATTTTTATTACACCTCTTTGTCAGAATTATAAATAATTATGTATATCCATGCCAAATTATAGTTGTCTAGTACCAAGAGTTTTTGAGCTAAGCTGCGGACGGACAGACGGACATAGCGAAATATAAGGGTTCCTGGTTGACTTCGTTACCCTAAAAAAATTAAGGTATACATCACGTGATATTTCGAAAGCGCTTATCAATTCCATAAATTTTGACAACATGCATGTATTATTTTATTTGGCAAATGAAATACTTAGTAACTTTAAGTAAACAAATATGAAAGATTTTTTAAAATACCTCGATCATAGTGGAAGTTATAAGGCGTCATAGTTGAGAATTAGAAAGAGAAGTCCGACGTGCCACCTGACGTCAGATGGCATGACACCCATACAGCTGCCATAGAAAACAGCGTTTTCGTAGAGGGGCAGATATATTAATTTAAATTGTTATATCTCTTTCGTTTTTCGTTCAATTTTGATTCTGTTTTCAATGTTAGTATTCTATTTTAGTATTTCTTTCGATAAAATGGTCACATAACAAATATTGTTTTCATGCATAATATTATAAAAATAATGTGTTGATCAATTCTCTTCCGAATAAACTCTTTTCCCAAAAAACCCCTTTGCCTTGAAGTTTCCTTTAGTATGTTATTATACGTCCATAATTTGCAAATTGGTTTCCGGACACCTGCGTGTTTACGCAATTTAGAGTAATAGCAATTTACAACTAAGATAATTATTTGCAAATTGAAGCTTGTGTTGACAAAAGCGCTTTGGTTTAGTTTAGACTGTAATTACATGTACGTGTACCTATACATTTATGGGAGGCCTATGCCCACCGGTGGACTGTTTTTCAGCTGAAATCATGATGACTATGATGCATAAATTGTGCCTAATATGTAGGACACAATTATACATCATCGTCAATGTGTAAAGAATCTCCCCCTTGACTATTTATGTCACAAGGTGGACATTTGATCAATCATCTTAACCGAAAAACGTTAATTGGTTTGTTGAACCAATTTTTTTTTTGTAAAAAATGAAAAGATCATATATAAGTTTCCATACAAAACTATTTTTAGTTTTTTTTTTTTCACTGTAATTACATAGTAAAATGCAATTGAAAATATTTTTTTGAATCCAGTACCGAAAACACCCCGATAGTTTGCCGAACAAATCCGAGCCCGTGTGACGTCACAACGTTCATTTCTACTCATTGTAGCACATAGCTGTTACAGTGTTTTGACTTTTAACCGATTCAATCTTGTTATTATCGTCAATATATTGATGAATATCGAATATATTGATCATAAATATCGAACCTTAAAAGTAATCGTGCTTGCTTCGTACCATTATGTACGAATACTACAAAAAGATCCCAATTATATGTGATTCGCGCAATAGCCCCTAGTACCTAGCAATCTACTAAATTTGAGCAATGTTCTATGTCTAACTAGATTCCAATTATAATGTGTTAATTCTGTTGTTATCTTGTTCTTATTTAGTATTAGATTCGTATTTAATTCTTACTTTGATCATTAAAGACTGAGAATATGAAATTTTTAAGGGAACTTTCGAGCAAAGTTGACATTGTTGTATAATTACGTAACTTGAAAACATGATTTTTTTTTATTGTTTATGGTGATATATTCATTATTTTATACTTAAATGACAGATATAGGCGTAAAACTATTATTTCTGTTTGAATTGTGAGAATCGATCGACTTATTTAAGAGATATTTACGGAAGAATTAGTGTAACGAAAATCTACCAAGTTAATATTTTTACGTTTCTGTTCTACAAACTATTTCCTTCCGGACCGTAATGTTGAATTTGCAAAATGTTGAAGTCCCAAAATGTTGAATTTTCAAAAGGTTGAATCCCAAAATGTTGAATTTGAAAAATGTTGAATTTGCTAAATGTTGAATTTGCAAAATGGTGAATTCTCAAAATGTTGGATATGCAAAATGTTGAACTGTAAATTCTAAAATGTTGAATTTGCAAAATGATGAACAGTAAATTCCAAAATGTTGAATTTGCTAAATGTTTTGTGTATTAACAAGTAGATACATTTATGCAATTCGGTCGTGAGGTTGTAGTTTATTAAAAGCCGCCCAACACCCAACCCACACCGCCTCTCCTCAAACCAAACAACAAATCCAATCCTTAAATAAAAAAAAAAAACTATGTAAAAGTTAACGTGTGCTTTTATTTATTAATTAAAATGATAGAAACAAAATATATTTTCTTCTATTTAACTTATAATTTAAAAAAGGATTCATGTTTATTGATTAGTTAAACGTTTAAAATAAAATTATATATTTTTGGTAACACAATTACGAACCTAACTTAAGCCTAATGTAGACTATTTTTCGGAGAAACTCCAAAGTCGAAAGTTCCTGTTTTTCCAGTTTTCGCAATAGATTTTCATACTTATGGTCAAAAATTAAATCCCCCATTCTCCGGTTGTTTTTGTATGGAAAAAATAAAGCTCTTTCAATTTTTCTATCAAAATAATACGCTTCTTTTATTATCGTTTTGAAAACGAGAAATATATTGGGTTTTTTCGGTAGTCTGGAATTCAATTTGCGATGATACCCCTCACATGAATTATTGGTTCTGTGGATATTATCTGCGCAACTTAACAAATTGTCGTCCTTATTATACCAATGTTTTTCAAAATATTCCAGAAACAAATGCATTGTAAAAGATTTATTATTAATATGCCACCCCTCATTAGTGTTCTTCCGGACCGTAATGTTGAATTCCTTCGTCGCCCGTGTTACTACCAATCTTACTACCAGTAGTATTACTGGTAATTTATTTGCATTTGCAAAATGTTACTATGCAGAACTAGTGAAAATTAAAAAATATTTCCAGTCGCACTTTAAATTTTATGCCACTGTTCCCCCATGTTGCGTGTTGATGTTGGCTGTTGGCCCACCGACCAACCTTGTTGTGGAAAAGGGCAACAAAATGAAAAAAATTACAAAATCTGCCTGACCTTATATTATTATTATATTGACTTCGGGATCATGGTCCCGGAATTCAATATTATGCGAATTCAACATTGTAGGATTAGTTTAAATTCAACATTTTAGGAATTCAACATTTTGAAAATTCAATATTTTGGGATTAACAGTTCAACATTTTCCAAATTCAACATTTTGGGATCCAACCTTTTGAAAATTCAACATTTTGGGAATTCAACATTTTGCAAATTCAACATTACGGTCCGGAAGGCTTTTTAGTGTTTATAAATATATAATATAGACATTAGTGTTCAATATTATTAAGGGATATTGCCAATCTGCCTAGCCTTTAACCCAGTAACTGGGTAACACGGTACCCCTTGGCAAGACTGGCGTCAGATCTCAAGCTTCTGACTACCCGTAACGACTGTCAAAGATCTTCAAATGACAGCCGGGACCAACGGCTTAACGTGCTTTCCGAGGCACGGAGGAAACACGGTATGTTGAAATGGTCACCCATCCATGGACCGACCTCGTCAAGCGTTGCTTAACCTTGATGATCGAACAGCGCGGCTGTTTTTATTTAGCCACGAGCTCCTCTATTAGGAGATATGTAAATAATGGGTATTACCAAAAATTTTATGTGTATGTGTATCATATTTAGTGGTATCTAATGAAGTTTTTTGATATCCAAAGTCAAAGTTTCGCGCCAATCGTGTTTGTTTACTTTTTTATTTTACACCAATATTACCTACCTATATGTAAAAACGATTACGTTATGACAATTATGTTTCCTAATGTCTGGTTAACAACAATATCTAACACCGGTCCACTCTCACGTATTATTCATTACGACTACTTTATTTATGCTCAAAACTTCCAATTCGTCCATCAGGTGGGTATATTATCGACATTAGCCTTTATCACACATGACTAAATAAAATTTGTTGTTTATTAATATTTTTGCACTAGTTTTCGGATATTTTAGTCAATCTACGTGTAGTTGACACTAAAGTATCATGATTTCCTTGAACGTTATGACGTCACCAACATGGCGACTCATTGTGGCCCGTTTGTAGTCACGTGGTTCTTTTCAAAATTTTATTGATTTTCAATTGCTTATAATAAATTGAAAAAAAATATTTAAGAGTTTTTTGAAACGACAATATAATTTAAGTTATGTAAAGTTTCGAAATACATTTAAAAAATCGTCATTTTTTTTTAATTCAACAACCCAATTGCTGGAAACAAGCCTCGATCGGTCTTTTCGTATCCAGCAGAGTCTCGCAGCCCTCACCGATTATCGGTTGATTAAAGTTTAAAAAGGTCTCGAACAAAATCAGACAACATTTCTTGTCATTGTGACCTACTTATTGTCTTTGGGACTAAAATCCAATTTGTTTTAACTATTAAACTTTCAAATCGAGTTTTATCTTAATTTTACTTAATCTCGGTTTAATTCCATTTCAAAAGATTATAGTTTCATTAGATAGATTTAGATCTCATTTAATGAAACAATTATAAGTACTTCAAACAAACTTAGCATATTGTTTGTTTAATTTCAAGAATGTTGGTCTGTAACTAAAGTTACCAGCCGTGGCTAAAATGTTTTAATTCAATAAAAAATCATGCTTAAAGAAATTACAAAGGTTGACTTTTAATTTATTGACTAGAGTCTATGCAGAGGGTGAAAATGGTCCCGAATATGAAATCAAAGTCTGCTGTTTCGACTACATTTTGACGAATGCTTTTCATATCTCAGAGTTTCTTCTATAAAATGGTGCTTATTCACGAGTAACTACTTACCCATTGTACCGTATGCACCATTGACCTGCATCCCCAGAAATATTTCCAAAGCATTAATAGTCATTCTGTATACCTAAATGTTGTTAGCATCAATATGTTAGTGTCAGTACGATGTACATACATGTCATAGAGATTTCTCAGACCGTTGTCCTAGATAATGATTCGAGTCAAGTTACTGTGGCAAAAGTTTCCTTCAAAAGGAAATATAATTTAAGTGTTAGTTTAGAAGTGCTTAGCGAATACAGAAACAAACAACTTTATTTTACAATATTGAGAGATTCCTCAGTCCTTTCAGTTTTAGAATTCCAAATAGCCTTTCTTCGTCTAGTCACGTAGACGTAGCCACGTAGCCTGAAGTTCGAGACGATTGACACGTCACTGTAAAAACTATTTCAGCCACCTCTATTTTGGTCTTGTAAGGCGGTGCCGGACTGGGTCGCATCGACACACATGACTGTTTGATTTCCACGTCTGAGGATCTATTTTTGATGTAACGTTTGTAGACAGGCAATTGTTTTATTTCAGATTTTGCTAAGTTAAATTGTGTATAAATTTATGCTAATAAAATGAGTTTCCAATTTGATAAATTATATTCTCAGTTTATAACTTCATAAAAATATTAAAATTATTCACAATTTAAAACACTGCGTCTCGATGCTTGTTAGCACAAAATTTATAAATAAATGTATCCCTTGAATTGGTTAAACTGAAAGTTTGTATGAAAGTTCGAAATTTTTGCCGATGGGAAATACCAATATTTTAATAAAATGTTAACAAAATTGAATTGCCCAAGTTATGTTGCACGATGCAATGTTTTTAATTCAATTGAAAGGCGCAGTAATTAAGAGTTCAACAGCATTCTAAATTAAGAGACAGATGTGGACCGTTAGTATCACGTAGTAGGTGTATATGTATTACTAGGTTTGTTCACGGCTTAACGCCCATAGTTTATCCCCTACCTAGGAATCGTGCGTTTTTTCTCGATTAAGAAGTAGGTTATGACACTCAAAGATACTATAATTTTCTACGTGTAAAATATTTTTTTCACACCACATGCTCGACAATGTCCAATTACATATCATGCAATCTCAACGTAAATAAAACATTTATGGGAGGTCAAGTTATATGAAACACCCAAGGGAGTAAATTATTTGAATTTAGAACGTTAAACATGTGTGGTTAATCTCTAAGTTAATAAAATGCCTATATGACATTGTAAAGAGGTTTGTTCGAAAATCGAAGTGGCTACCATAGGCAGAACTCAAAAATTAAGAAAATAGAGGCGATTTTAAAGAATGTGAAACAAAAGACGGTGTTTAATGCTGCGACTTTCAGTGAATTTATTGCAGAGCCCTGGCTTTTTATTGTATCGCAGTAGGTATGAAAAGTAGAGTATGTTCCTCTGGGATAAAGCCTGCCTTTGTCTTGGGCAGCTTGAATCCCTCGCATCACTCAGGACTAACATAACTCCCTCGCTTCGCACGAGAGTTAACTCTAGAGTCCCACGTTACGCCGCCCGAGACGTAAGTCACTGTTTTTTCCCCTTGGTGCGTTATCAATTATTGTAACAGGATCATGGTACTTCCCGGGAGAACCTTCTACAAACACACAATGTTACCTCTTTATGATATTAGTTTAGATCATTTTATGAATTACATGTTACTGAGGTTCCTGGTTCGATGCCCTTTGTTTTTCCTTTTGGAATTTCTTAGTGGAAGTCCAGTGTGTGTTGCCAGTTATGATGGAGAACATATGGCTGAACCTAAGGCTCTGAGACGTGATCGCTCATAATGGGCCTCATCAGAGATCTTACAGTCATCCAAAGGGCCATGGAGAGGGCTATGCTCGGAGTATCCTTGCGTAATCGAATTAGAAATGTAGAGATCCGCAAGAGACCCAGGGTTACCGACATAGCCCGAAGAATTGCCAAACTTAAGTGGCAGTGAGCAGGGCACATTGCTCGCAGAACGGATGGCCGATGGGACGGAAAAGTTCTACGTTGAAAAGTGAACTTTTCCGTCTTCGCAGACGTTGCGTTGGAAGGCCTCCCTCCAGGTGGATCGATGACCTGGTGCAGGTTGATCGGTCAATGTGGCGACGCTTGAAGGAAGCCTATGTCCAGCAGTGGACGTCTTTCTGCTAATATGACGATGATGATGATAAGTGGCAGTCCAATACAATAGGTTCGCTCCCCATTACATGGATCTTAACATATCTGGTAAAATGTCGGTGTACTATATACGATGCAACTCTGTTTAACCCTTAGCGGATTAAAGGCGTGATGTTATATGTTGACAGTATGGCCACTAAAATTCTAAAGTAACTACTAACAATGTTGCCTTCAAAACTTATTTTGGAAACATTTTGACGTTAGAAAGCGTCGCTACAATGTTACTGACACTGTGGCGGCCAAAAGTTTGGCAAATGTTTGCTTTAAAATGTTTTGAATGTTAGAGGTAACAAAGGTTTGTAGCATGTTCTTCTTAATTAATGTTTTGTGTTAACTTTGCTCGTTTTGGTTGGTAAAAGTAATTAAATATATGGCTGTACCCACGTGAAAGGCCTCTGTCCTTATCCAGGCTTTCAGCCTAAACCGCGTCTCATATTCTTAAGGCGTGATTGATTAATTAATAGTTAAATATACAGACTTTTAGCTACTAATAAATGTAATCCTGTAATTCTTGTGGATAATTCCATCATTCACCATTCATAGTGTGACTAAAATATTTACGCATAAGTGACAACACAATATTAACCATCCCAACAGAACAGACAGACAGAACATTCTTCCTCAACTGAAGAAAGATTTCTATTAAGGACCCCGTCAGAAAAAGGTTCCAAAGGAACTTTAAATAGACAAAAACTGTCCTTTATCCTGGAACCTTGCGAAAAATAAAATACCCCAAAACATTCACCTGCTGTATTATTTACGTCCGAAATTTGAAGGGTACGGATACCCCGCAGGTGTCGCCCTTCTGTAGGGGGTCCCTAAGTGCGTGACACTTTGGATGATTGATAAATCGCTTATCTGTATTTTATACCTGTTACTTGATAGAATGAATTATAACGTTTACGTAGCTCTGGGGAACATCTGGAAGTATAGATTTGACACTATTTTCAAGAAAATGTCTATGTAGTTTTTTTCAGTTTTTTATGCTGAAAGTGAACAGATCCGCTTTTCAGTCTGAACCTGGCGAATAATCTGAGATGTAGGTAACCGAACGAAAAAGCACCATAATACCTCCACAAAATTAAATATTGTAACGATTATTATACATTTTCAAGTCTTGTTTATCATTATAAAGTCAATCGCGAAACAAATATGTATGTACCGAAACTAGATACGGCTACAAATATACCTACTAAAATATGGCATAGCAAAATTTATCCGCTGTCCATTGGTAATTGCAATGACAGGATATTAAAAAGACTGTCGGCATTGCCACGTGGGATGGCAATGCTTACCTTAATCAGTTTTAATTTAAAGTTAATTAGGCATTTCGTACAATGGTTATATTTTATCCCTGTAAATAAATCGTATTTACCCAAGTAGAATCAAAATCATATACATTTATATAAATTGATTTGATTGTCGACGAGAAGTGGTGACCCAGTGGTAACGGCCCCGACTTAAATAGATAAATTAGAAGACATGTGACATCTACCAACCCGCACTGGGCCCGCGTAGTGGATTATGACCCATTCCGTCTCTCACAGAGAGGAGGCCTGTGCCCCAGCAGTGATAACGTTAAAAAGCTGATGATGATGATTTGATGGACCTGAAATGGGTCCCCGTACTCAATTTAGTGTTGGGTATTCACCATCCGACGCTTTAACAATACAGGTCCATCATTGAAAATCATATTCACCGTTACTGAATAAGTAGTTGTGTTGTGGAGAGTAGGCAGTTCCTAAGGTAGGTAGGTTTTGAGTCTACTAAATTTTGAAATATTCATGAAATCTAGTGTAAAAATGTGCTTAGTGTATGAAGTTTCTTCGACCTCGATTTAATTGAAAAAAAAAAACCTCAATTCCTTAAAAGCTTATATTATGAGAGGTCTATATTGTCTATATATATATATGAGTGGTCTATCGATGATGTTTTGGAATGAGGAATTAACTTTAGAAGTCGTACAATAAAACCTCGTATCTAGCCAGTTACAACAGGCGTCTTGATAATTCCGGTTGACTTCAACTAGAATGATACGAACGGGTGTTGATGACTGACAACAAAATATCTCTGCCAGAAACACACATCTATACATATTAAAGTTATTTTTACAAACTTTATAATTGTTACCATGCTTTCGTATGTGTATCTTATGTATTTAAGTAACTTTGGATACATTGAAATATTACGGAACTTGTGCCATGATGAAACCGGAAGGTGGCCATAGCAACTCCATAACTACACAAGATATCACCATCGTGTTTGGGCTCTTTGGATGTGTATTGTAAAGTGATAATTTTTTTTTTTGTACCTTTCAGTTCAAAAAGCACATAACACATAACTTACATAAACATATTGATAGACTCATCATAGCACCAGTTTAAACCTTAGTGGTTTTTGGTTGCTATTTAATACTAATAAACTTGTACTCTGTTGTTTAATAAATAAATAAAGGAAGGAAAAAAAAAAAGGTTTTTTTTACATAATACTTATTTCCAATAGATTCAATCTCGGCTCAGCCTATCTCAAACAAATTAGCTTGTCATTTATCGGTAGTTCCGTCCTAGAATCGAGAGCCTTTTTCCGTTCCACGCCTAGATCGAGAAAAGTGTAAAAAGATTTTACGAAAATGATTTAGAATGTAGATTAGTGGGAAATGCAGTTGTAGCGTTCAACTAATCAATTATAGGTGCATTATTTTGGATGCAAAATGCACGTGATCGGTCAACGTGGTGACGCTTGGGGGCGGTCTATGTTCAGCAATGGACATCTGTTGGCTGAAATGATGATGATGATGACGTTCTTTTACACCTCTATTTAGCCCTTTGAGGAATACAGAGTATGTTATGCGTTCCATTCTCTTGTCGTAGATGGTCTCACGGGCTGCTGTTTCACCAGGCGATAGTGGACCTGGCCCGGGCGGCCATCCTACTGCCCCTTGGCATCGCGGTGTTCCGCTGCCAACCGGTGTACAAGTGCTCGCTGGTCGAAACTGCCTTTTTGTTACTGGTAAGTCTTCTATCTGTATGCTTAATGGCCTTCTATCTGTAAGATTAAAAGCCCTTTTTATTTTTTGCTTTTCAGTTCCTTATTTTTTCGGTAATTTTTTTTGTTAAAAAGGTTTTTTTTCGTTTTTTAGTTTACTTAATTTCAACAGAATCGGTTCACAATTGAAAATTCAGTAAAAAAATATCATAAAAACTTTTTTTCTATCTTTAGAGGTGGATTTGATTTTGAAATTTTAAATGGGTTAAACTTTGAGACTCGTTCCAAAATTATTTTTTTTAAATGGAGTCCCGATGCGTGGTCATACATGTCGAATTTTATTGAGAAAGTCCTCCTTTTCTTTTCGTCGGTTAAAAATTGAACATACAGTCTGTTGAATTTTTTTAACGACGCGTTTTACACGGTGCTTAAGACCTTATTTCCATCATTTTCTAGTGTCGTGGCAACACTGACCAGGCGACACTAAAATAAAAAAAACTTAATTCAAAAAATCAAAAAACCCGACTGCTTCAAAAGCGAACTAAAAAGTCGTAAACAAGGAAAAAATCATGCTGTGCAGTCGGAGGATACATATTCGCGGGCTGGCTGACCAAAATCTGGTGTATCCTCCGCCTGCACAGCATGATTTTTTCCTTGTTTACGACTTTTTAGTTCGCTTTTGAAGCAGTCGGGTTTTTTGATTTTTTGAATTAAGTTTTTTTATTTATAACTTTTTAGTTAGTTTTTTTCGAATTAGAAACATTTAAACATATAAGTGTTATATATTTTTGAAATTACCTCTTAAAACCCTTTATTTTGATACCCCACACGATGGGTTTGGATGAAAAAAAAAATTGGGCCCCCACAATATGGCACTCAAAATCCGCCATTTTTATATTGTCAAATTTTAATGTAGCCTATGACACTCGCAGGGTTAAGACGCATCGATTGACGTATGAATCATCAAAATCGGCCAACTCGTTTGGTCTCTGGAACGCCATATAGGAACAAACATACATACATACATACATACTTACATACATACATACATACTTACATACATACATAGACTGATAAACACATTACCCTCCTTCGGCAGTCGGGTAAAAAGCGGCCTCAGTGTCACCGAAATGAAGCTTTACAATCGAAACCCGTCCAACCATTAAAAATTAAATACCACAAAGGCCACAACCACACAGGTCATATCTGCTCTTTTTTGTTCCACCAAATTGTGTCACGGTCAGTCAGCATTTTTGAAAAGAGTGCACAAAAATTGGAAGCTGAAAATTCGCATAGTTTATTTAGTTCGGGCCTTACGTATAAAGTTTGTTCATCAGCCCTGTAAATTAGAACCATATTAATATTTCTTTCTTTATTTTTACAATACAGGGTTGTTTATTGCTTGATGAGTAGATAGATATTTTTATAAGATAGCCAGCGTCTTACCTCGCATCTGTTCTATGATGGTTTTAAGATGTCATATTAAGGCCCCAGATAGGCACTACTAATCTGATATCAACATACAAAGTTCAAAATGAACTTTTCCAAAGGTAAAACAGGTAATACTGTTACAGTAAATAATAAATAAATAAATAATAATATTTATTTACTCAAAAACAGTAGGTAGGTACAGTACATTCTTACAAATATTAGGCTTACAGTTTAATTCTAGATAAGAGAATGAGCATCCGCAGCTGAACTAGGCGTACCACCATTATTCTGCTGTTGAGGATGTTATCAAGTCCAATCTGTTGATGTCAGATTGCCCAAAAGTTGGATCCGTATCAGTCTAAAAACGGAAAACGTAAGCTTTTTTTAATCAAAGTTACTTTTTCAGCTGAGACCGTACGTTAAAAAACCTTTCGTATACAATGATACAATTTTATCCAAAAACGATCCGGAATGGGAGAGTCCATTAGAATCAATAATGTATTCGTCCACATTTAGAAATGGACTATTCTCATTGGCTGGTAGCATTTGTGGAAATGTTTTGCAAATGATTATCTCGATGAATGACCTATAACTTGACCATTCGGCCATATGGCCCCATTAACTTATATGGGCCATTGAACCATAACTTTTTATCTTTCTGTATGTCACTGTTTACGTCATCAGTATGAATTAGTGGGATTCGCTCTTAGGGAGCTTTCTTTTGTCTTTTATTTGTATATTATACATTTATGGTGAGTACGGAGTTTCAAATGGACATTTCCAAGGCAATTATGTTGCTGTCATGATAGGAACTACTGTCATTCATTTCAGAAGTAATTTTTGCTTTTAGTTAATCCAACCAAATTTCAATTGTTTTTTTGTTTTGTCTTTACTAAAATAATTTAAGTACTGATTATATCACTGAATAGCCATGTCAAGTTTCTGTGACAATAAATACCTTTTCATTCTATCTAAAACATTTCTATACCTATCAATTTTATTGATAAAAATAAGTCTAGAACAGAGGTGAGAACAAAAAAATCTTCTTTGTTATTACAATCGCTTTCAAAAGGCAACGCCTTTGTTGGATACGAAAATGAGACTGAACTCCAGAGTCATCAAACTCAGATGAGCATCAATAGAATGCAAAAAGTAACAGATCTTCTCTGACAAAAGTGCGATTGTTTGCAACTGGAGGCAGTTGGCACATAAAAGTGATTTATCGGCACTTAACTTCAGTTGGGACGAACGAGAAAAGTGCCAAGAATAATCTTCGTTGCTTAATTTTGATAGTATCTTATAAGTTCTGAATAGTTGGAGTGTTTGTAGACGAATGTGTCTGGAAGTCTAGAATTATGACGTAGATTAGGAAAATAATACTAGATTAGATTAGATTCGAGAATATTTCCCGAAAGAATAATTTGTAGTTTTGTGTGCTTAGCTTGTTTTCTCATCAATATTTGTTGGGTCGTTTTTATAATTTATTGCCATTATTTAAGGGGGTTAAAGAACTTATGAATAAAATAAACTTTTACTATGGGATTAGGGAATAGCTGTTTTTTCCATATGACTTGGTCCCATAGTGTTGTTGTGCTAGTTATTTTAAAAATACATATAAATACTTATACTTTATACTTATTTATAAATTTGCATGAAAGATTTGCAACAAATTAAAAGCTACCGCATATTTGTATTTCTTTCTAGACTAGTATAACAAACTGTGACAAGATTTGTGTATATATTTTAATTTTACTCAAGAGTCAATACAATTTTAGGTGACGGTGTCAACAGTGAACATGCTCACAACGGTGCTCAACGACAGTCCAATTTTCCCCGAAAACGAGGAGGAGCAAGCTGATTTAACAGCGCCATTACTGATGGACAGCCCACAGGTAAAGTTATGATCCAGATGTTTCTTTCACGACCCCTGCCGTTACCTTTAATTCGCCCGACGAGAAAATTACAAAATTGTCAGAGATAAAAGCACCCCAATTCCGGTTCTAAATTTTAGCAAATTAAAACAGATTTCCAAATTATATATATTAAGCTCATTTAAATATTTTGTGAACCAAAGTAAAATTACGCTTTTGTTACAGTGCGTCCTTTTTGGAACATTCATGATTTGGTTTGCATCAATAACGATAAATCTCGGGCCCACGTTCTTATCTGGAGCTTTGGCTGCCAGTGCCGGGTCCTACGGGTCGT
Source organism: Orthosia gothica (assembly GCA_949775005.1). NCBI lineage: Eukaryota > Metazoa > Arthropoda > Insecta > Lepidoptera > Noctuidae > Orthosia > Orthosia gothica. Next base: position 25,892,964 of record OX459042.1, read on the forward strand.
ACGGACCCGCCCCATCGTGTCCCCTAGTACGAGGACCCTTCAGACATTATGTGCTTAACGCGCTCTGGATAGGCGTTAATACAGTGTGTATCGGATTGACACTTTTCCACTTGAAAAAACTCCACCGGGATCTCACGAAGGTTTGTATGTCCATTAATCACACTATACTCAACAAACTCCCTCGAGACCCTTTAACAGATGGCATGGAGAGGTTAGTTTCATGAGAGATAATAAAAAGTAATGCTTTGTTTAAATTGTTTGCTTCATCTTCCATTCTCACAGAACCGACTTCTCCATGATCACCATTGATTGCCAAGTAATTTGTAACCATGACATGTCATCCACAGCTTTATGAGAAATGGTACTAGCTCTAGTCGTTGTTTGTCTGATATGTAACAAGTTCTGTAGTGTATTGCAGTTCACAGTTGCGAGGACGCAGAACTGGTGCTCTCCAAAACTCGTTGAAACTTACGAAGTCATCCGCATAATTCCAAGTCGCTGTACAATATTGTGCATATATCCTAGTCTAACGTTGGCCGGTATAGGAATTTTTGTTGGTACCGTGCCAATATTCCTTGCGATTTACCGCAAATAAGATTTAAATTTTCGGAATTCGCCCCAATCGAAATGGACGTTTGCATTTTAGAAGTGCACTGTCCATATAAATTGTAAACAACAAAACCATACTTAATGCTTGTCGTTGCCAAAGTGCGGTTCAGATTTAAGTCTTCGATAAATTTAAATCTTATCGCATGCAGGCTAACGTAGAAGCAGTACGGGTAGCTGGTTTAGTGACTACGCTTGTCAGCATGGCTGGAGACAACAGGCGATCGGATAACCTTCCCAACAGCGTGGGACCCAGGGTAAGGATTGTGTCGCATGCTTGTTTCATCCTGTAGATCTTAGGCAAATTTATTTTCAGCTACTTGTTATTTGTTACTTTTGATCTGTCTTGCTATATCTGTTTCCATTATCCGCGAACCTACCATAAAAACAGAATCTACATTAAACATATCTATTTATTTAAGTACGTCTATTTTATGAACTTCTCTCAACCGATCTCCTTTTCTACTTAGAAAACCATCAAGGCTACCTAAATAGAGCTTCTAAATTACTCCAGAGTGACGTCGATTGACGGTTTCTCATGAATTGGCTTTTGTTACAAAATCTTTTTATTTCATTTGGCTGGTTTTATTTTTGGTACCAAAATTTTATTATCTTTCAAAATTGGGGCTTTAACGAGAGACTTTATAATATATTAACTGTCTATCTGTTATAAATGGTATATTCTTTCTTAGACTGTTGACGGGACTCTGTCAGACGGTCGTTGCCGGCCTTCAGGCAGTAACAACCTGCCTCTGGGAGGCGGTCGTCGTCTCCGAGGTTACCTGGCGAGGGTCGAGCGTGAAGGAGTCCGTCGTGTGAGGATGTTCCTGGTCATCACGGCGGCTTATATTCTGTTCTGGGGGCCATTGTTCCTTATTACGCTGCTGCATCATCCGGCTTTAACGTCGCATATAGCTTATGAAGTAAGGATTCAAGAATACTATTCTGACTGCATGTCTTAAGGTTAGTGAACTTGGCAGCAAGAAGTTCGAACTTACCTTTTTGTTCCAGATGTATTTCCAAATCACTCTACATATCTCGTACGTGCACGCGGCGGTCAATCCGCTGCTGTTCATGGCGTTGCATCGAGCGTTACGAAGAGCGACTCTACAGCTGTGTTGCGGTTGCTGCGTGCATTGGAGTCAGTTCGTGTTGGCTTTGACAGCTGCTGGTAAGTGGACCAAGAGTAGTAGTCTGTCTCGGAAGGACCACGTTCTGGAAGAATAATCGTAACATTCTTGTTCGTAGCGCAATCGCCACTAGCGCCAGCCTCGTTCTCGCCCGCGGCCGTGTCTCCGGAGCCACCACCTGCGCCGCCGCCGCCGATGGCTCCTCCCGCTCCCCCGGCGCCGGCGCACTCCGCCCCTGCGCCTCACACGATGATGGTAATTACTTCTTATATGTAAGTGTTGACACCGTAATACGTGGTTTAACTCACTCGCACAATCCCGCACGTCAACTCCCTAGACCCCGCGAGTCGTAGACTAAGATTGCCTGCGAGCTGAATGCATGACGAGGATGTGAAACTTCTGTCGCATAGTTTCCTCTTGCGTGGTAGTGGCGCCCTAGTCCTAGCTACCCTACTCATAGTAAAACAAATGAAACATCTCGCTCTCAGAGTTGGGAAGTTGGGGAGTGTGATGCTGAGAGTATGTCGAGTGCGCGTGTGCAGGGAGACGAGGATATGATGGGGGAGGCGTGGAGCGGCAGCGTGCGGCGGGTGCCGCGCTCGCCGAGCCCGCTGCTGGACGCGATCTGAGCGCGCGCGGCCGAGCCTGCGTCGCCCGTGCCCGCGCCCTACGTGCCGCACGCGCCGCGCTCGCCGCACGTGCCGCGCGTGCTGTACGCCACGTACTCGCCGCGCCCGCCGGCCCGCGCCTGCCTTAACAACATATCCTACATCTGGCCGCCCTAGTCGTCCGATACAAGATCATTCTGTAAATATAACTAAGAACATTAACGCCATTAAATTGTATATAAACTTTTTGAAGTGTCTCAGTAGTCGTGATGCTCTCAAAATATTGATGTATAGAAAGGGTATTTATTATAAATATTACGAAATTATATTTAGGGTACTTTTAAATATTCGGTAGATTGTTGTACGTGCTAAAATTATGATTTATTTTAATTAAATCAGAGTTTGAACTGTACATTGTGTAATTCCAATTTCTATTCTGTAAGTCAATATAGAAAGCTAAATTCTAAATACACATTATGTAGAAAGAGTATATTAAATGGCACTTACATATACTTATATTCAGTAGTGACCCGAACACGACTTAAGTAGATACTAATATATTTTTGTGAGAATAAGTAGATGATGTGTAATTCTCATTAAGTGAAACACCAAGTAGATAGGTATATTAACAAAAAAAGTAGTTTAGGAAGTGAAAATAAATGTGTCATTGGGTCTTATTTTGGATCATCTTTTTATAATGTATGTAGCTGAAAAATATCTTGCCATCAGTATTTGAAAACTGTTTAAAGACTGAGTATTGTTTTATATCATTTTGATAGTTTTTCTATTTTAACTGAATAACATTTTTTTGTTTGCTAAATAAAGCCTGTCTGTAGATATATATAAAAAATATATTTTTTGTAATGTTTATTTCGTATTGCTGTTTTTAACTACTGAGCCAAACATTTTTATTTGTACTGTACAAAACTGTGCCAATTGCAATGTATAAATACCAACTTATGAAACTCATTGTGACATAGATTTTAAGGCAATCATAATTTACAGCGGGACTTCTTATATTCATTTTTATTCGGGAAAAACTAGATATTGTATAAACTCCTTGTATTTTAAATACATATAGAAGACTTTAATATAATATTTGAATAAAATAATTAAAACATTGATTTCTTAATGTCTGAAAAATTCTATCGAAAGTTTTCTTTGTAGCAGTATAATAATAATTATTTTGTCTCAATAAATTTTCTTTAAAAGTGTTTATAAAATATACTTATAAAACAAAAATTAAAGAAGAAAACGTAAAAAAGTCGTCCCGTTTACAATTATTTATAATAATATACAATTTTATTGATAGTTAAGTCATATTTATTGTAAATCGATGTATTATTGAAGGTTGTAAAATAAGTAACTATGATGTAAAATAAAAATATTTAAGAACTAATAAAAGATTATAAAATTGTGTTCTTCAAATTATAATAAAAAGAAGAAAATAAATTATAAAAAATAAAGTGATTTATTAAATGTTTTAATTTATTTCTTACTTGTACTCGTTTCACTATCTCCCATAATCCTCAAAAAGTAAGCCTAACATGCTAGAAAATATAAATAAAATACTACAAAGATCACACAGTTCACATTTTACATCGTATTCCACCATATTCCCAAATCAATCAATCACATAATGAAAGTAATTCAACTTCGAGGAAGGCCGAACGAGAATCACGCAGTAGGCAAATAGAAAAATATATCGTGAATACGTATGGAGAAAAATAAATATATTTCATTATCTATTCGAGTTTTGCTGTAGGTAAAATGAACGCAGAATAAAATTGGTTGACAAATCTCCGTAGCAAACAGACATTTGACAAAGTCTCCGCAAAATATTGTCGCGTCATGAGAATTGTTGCCAGAATTATTTATTTGGCACATTTATCTTCACATCACACTTATTTTTGTAACGGGGTATGTTAGTTGTATAAGGTATTGTAGGTGCTTCTTCTTCTTAGCGTGTCGATGGTAAATATAACAAGTTAAATATTGTATTTGGCCCAGAATTCAGCCAATGTAGGTGCTTATTATATCTTTAAATAGCGAGTTTCCTCCGTGCCTCGCAAAGAACGCTAAGCAGTTGGTCCCGGCTGTCATTTGAAAATCTTTGTTAGTCGTTACGGGAAGTCAGAAGACTGAGATCTGACACAAGCCTTGCCAAGGGGTATCGTGTTACCCAGTTACTGGGTTGTGGAAGTCAGATAGGCAGTCGCTCCATGTAAAAAACTGGTACTCAGCTGAATCCGGTTAAATTGGAAACCGACCTTAACGTATTAGTAACGTGAGAAAAGGCTAGGCAGAAATTACTTTTACAAAAAAACAGATGCTAATGAAAAGTAAACAGTTGATTAGGTCAATACTATTAGGAGGACTGTTTATATCTTGAAAACTTTGACTTACTTAAAAGATAATAACGAGGTCGAAGGTTGTAAACACTATAATTAACACTGTCTGAAATCAGAATCTATATGATAAACTCAGGCCAGATCAATCAATAAATTAAACAGTCTCACCTTTTCCATAATCTTAATATAAATGTATTGTACTATTGAACATAGAGTTTACTATATCAACAGGCAAAAATGTGTTTTTGTACGGTGAAAGTAAACATTACTAACGACTAAGCATTTTTACTTTAGCGGTCACTTTTCCTTTTCCCCCGCTGTTTTGTTGTATTAAACCTTTGTTCGGTTCCAATACCTTTAAAGTATCGTAAAAGCGATAGTATGATTTAACTGTCTTCCAACCTTCTACATGGTCCTTCGAGCTGGATAAGTACGATATTTTTTCACTAAACTGAGTAAATTCCTTTAAGACACCAAATGTGAGTGATATAAAAGACTTGAATAGTAAACACACTCATTACATGCTTAAAAAGTAATGGCACAATAGCTGCCTGTATACCCATCACTTCGTCCGACTGTACAATCAAATTCATCCAAAGGCATGCGCGTCCTATGGCCATCCGGCGCTCTCTCGAGTGCCCGGGGTTGCAGAGTCATGACCCTGACCGATATAGCCACGAATCAATGGCCAAATTCCACCACTGCCACTACTTAAATTCGTTTAAGATACCTAATAAGACAGAATTCAAGGTCTTGATTTGTCAGAAAACTCATATCATTCTTTTAAAGTTGTGGCAAAATAGCTGTCTGTATACTAATCTCTTCGTTCAACTATACGTACAACCCAATTCATCTGAAGGGGGGCGCGTTCCATGACCACTCTGCTCTCTCAAGTGCCCAACGTTGCAAAGGGTCATGACCCTGACCGATATAGCCTCAATTAAGGGTGTAGTGACGCGTTTCTGCCATAAATAAGGACTGTTTTAGCGAGATATCATTTGATGAAGGTATATTCTAGTGGTTGAATGGGATTAAGTAGTTTTGTAGTTTTTGCTATAAATAAAAGATTTCGAAAATAATAGCAAGTAAATCTGTGATCAGTGGGATACGTACAATTGTATAAACAGTAGAACATTAGCATTAGGTGAAAAAAGAAAGAAAAATAACATATATTGACGATAATTCATCAGTTACACACAAAGTAGGATGGAAATTACTGCACGATAATCAGGCGAAGATTTGTTAATATAGTAAAGGTCATGATTGTCGTAGGCTTTTGTTACTGTCTAGACAAAAACTGATCATAAGACAGGTCAAAATCAGGAAAAGAGAAATTTTTGTAAACAAATTTATAAAGGCGGGCAAATTTATATGACTTACTGTGACCATGAACAGGTAAATATTACACAAAATTTTACTGCCATTATAATGACCGCAGCCTCGTAGTAACAATAGTGAGAACCTACGAGAACATATATCACTAAATTTGTACCCACACGTACCTAGAAATTAATAAAACAAAGCGTTTGGTATGCTTTCGAAAATATTTGTCGTTCCACTATAGCTGTTCATGGATCTTTTATGGTGTGACCAAAGTCGGTACTAAATATGTACACAAAGCAAATCAGATAGGTTTGCAGGGCACACCAACACAGATGTTTCGTGTATGTAAAGTCAACGGATGTATTACTTCGCCTATTTATTAGTGTTTGTTTCACAATAATCCGTTGTCCACGCACACACTTGCAATTTCTTGTCACTTTAATGTTGCGGGGAATATGAAGCATACTCTTCTTCTTCCTAGCACTAAACCACTTTAGGTGGGGTCGGCTCTCCAAATTTTCTGGCCCCAGAACAATCTGTCCTGGGTTATCAGGTCGGGCAATTTTCCCTCCGATAGGAGTTTCATCATGCTAGTCCACCACGTAGCCGGAGGTCGTCATCTAATATGAAGCATACATTTAGCTAATATAACAATCATCTCCGTGGTGCATTTGTCGAGCGTGCGGTTTACGCCCTGGAGCTTTAAGATCGAATCCGACTGCCGACGGCTAATGTTTTTGTATGTTTTAATAAAATATTTTACATTTGTGTCTTCAATTCATTGCTAAACTATTAGCAAGTCTTCTTTATATTTGAGTTGGAATATATTAGTGGTCTACCCTCTAAAAATGACAAATCATAAAATAAGTTAGTAGTTGTTCATTGTCATAATGCTATTGACTATCGGGCATTAGTTACGTTTTTAGACATTATACCCTGCAAGTTTTGAGAAGTGCTTTTATTAGTGAATCACTTTACTAAATTTAAGAGTTGAGATAATTATTTTTCATGAGCAAAACGTTTCAATTAGTAAAATTGCGAGGCGAGGCGAGGTGTGATTTTACGCACACTAACATCTATGTTGATGTGCCCTGCAAACCTATCTGGTTTGCCGAGTGAGTTGCAATATCTTGTGTTTTCAATACGATTTCTACAAATCACAAGTGATCACGAGTTTACAAATGTTTGCCCGCATTTTTTTATTTTATTTATTCACTCTACCGACAAAATATTCTTGCAGCACTGTAAGAACACTTCTAATATTAATTTTAATTGTTTGCGTAATATTTTCTTACACTCCATTCCAAGCTGACTGTGTACCAATCTATTTTATTCGACTGTACCTATTTTGGAGACTTCGAACATGCTACAAGTACTGTCGACCTGTAATAAAAGTATATCGTGTGACCCTCGCTTTTTGTGGTTGTAATATCGGAACCAAAGTTCGGGTTTGAGTTTCTGAGTACCAATTAACAAAAGACGAATAGAGATCGATATTGATTTCAGGAATTAATAAAGTGTTTGAGGTTTGGCAACAGGAATGAAGGAATTTCCAATTTGTAAGAGAATTTAATATAGGCTGGTGGTGGAAAGAGATATATGTATATTATATCTACAGGGTGAATTTTCAACACATGGGCAATATTTCAGGGGGTGAAAGTAGGTAGGTACTAGGTACTCATGTACATTGAAAACTTATACAATGAGATAACTAACAAATAGGAAATATAAAAAATACTTTTGAAATTTTATGTTCGCATAACTCAACAAAACCTTGGGAACTGCAGTGTTCGCAATATTTGGGTTCATCATCAGCCTTTTTAATGTTCCCACTGCTGGGACACAGGCCTTCTCTCATAGAGAATCTCATAGGGAATGGGCGATAATCCACCACGTGGGCCCAGTGCGGATTGGTAGATGTCACATGTCTTCGAATATTTGGATTTAAACTCAATTTGCGATAACATTAGACGTTTAAATTAGCCCATTTTACAGCCCGTTCATTCGATTTTGACTTCTATTGCGTTGGTGATACGAAAAATGGTAGCTGTAGTAAACAGTTGGTTTTGAAAACAGGTTTATGCTTTTTATATCATCCTTATGTTTACGGGATAGAACTCAAAATCGATTGAACGGACTGTAAAAAGATTTGGAAACATGTCTAATGTTATTTCAAATGGAGTACAAGATATGCCGGTTTTCTCACGATGTTTTGCTTCACCGTTTTGAGAGCAGTGGGAATAAAATAATTTACACAAAGTAAAGGGCCTGCCTGGGTTCGAACCCATAACATACAACTTGTACGTCGCGGCCGTTACCACTAGGCCACCACTACTCAATTTTTGGGTTCTATAGCGTTAATAGAAAAAATCAAAACCCATTAAAATAAATAAAAAATAATTTAAAAATGAATAATAAGGGAAAAAGGCGTGAGTTTATGTATGTATGTATGAATAATATGCCTAAAGTTTATTTTAACTTATGATTCCAAGCCAAGCCGAAGTTCTCACAGTTCAAAGTGACCCATTTTAAAGACACAATAATAAAACTGTTCTTCATATTCATGAGTCATGAGACTTTCTTTCGTGAAGGTTACTGCGCGAATATAAAATTAAAAGCGAAAATCACAAAAAAAAAAACCCTAAAGTTCAAAACATGATGCCCGCAGAAAAATAAAAAAGCAGTCTATCTCAAATATCGTAATGCCTACCTGTCAAAACATCAAATGATTGGTTTACTGAATAAATAATAAAAATAATATTTGACATTTACAGAAATAGCATTTTCTGCCTCAATGATGTAATAATATTATCTGCAAAGATTTTATATAATAGAGAAATCGATAGTGTTTATGTCAGACAAAAAACGATAACAAATTATATGAAACACTTTTTTTGTGGCTTTGGAATCGTGCATTTTTTTACAATGTTGGTTAAGATGATGCGCAAGGTACGAAACGGTACGGTTTTGTTTGAGATTTACTACTGCGCAGCCATTGTAGCCAACTTCAGGGCGGCCAAGAAGTTTTGCGAGAACTATAACTACAGTGTTTATGTCAGTAATAAATCCAACCTAATACCGAAAGATATGTATTCTGTAGTGCGTAATGGTAGGTCAAGATACTGAATCCCTACTAGAAAATAAATTAAATCACTGTCCAGCGGACAAACCAATTAAAAGGCTCCGTTTTTGTCATTCAGCTGGTTTACCTAAAAACTATCTCAATTTCTGATCTCGAGTTATCAATTCTTGTAATAGTCCGAGATCCTACCACAAATATCCTCTGTCAATTTATTTTTGATTACACTTATTTTTTATGAAATTTATAGGAGATTAGATTACAGCAAGTTTGGTTGGCAATAACAAACCGCAAGTAGTTTTTTTTTACTTTGCCCTACACTACGAATTTCGTCTGTATCGCGAGTAAATATGCAACATTAGCATGTTCTCAGTTAGCCACATTGTATGGGTTGATAGGTGTAAACTGCAAACTTTTATCGATTGCAGCTAAATGAAAGCTGACAACCTTTTTTATTCTTTTCTCTACGTCAATTTTTTCAAACGATGTTAGATTTACTTGAAAATCTTATCTGGAGTATATATCTGGGGTAGCTATCAAACACAAATTGAATTTATTTAATTAAGGTAATTGCCGCTAAACTTAAATTTTATTAAACATAATACCTGCAGTTTGTAGTAGTGGGACCTTAGGCTATGAGGCGATTAAACCCACACCGAAAAAAACCACGAAGAACAAAGTTGGGTCGAAGTCAACCCCAGAATATGTCAGGAGTAAATTCAATTATCTCGACTTCTCTCCTTTTATCATCGGTGACATCAGAATTATGACAGGATTCATTATTTGTCCAGACTTCTGACTTACAATCTCAGATTGCCTAGACAGGTGGACATAATAAGACTAGATTAATTTCATGATAATACGTAGCTGGGCTCGCGGGCTTTATATAATCCTGATTTGACAAAGTCTAACCACTAGACTCTGGTCAATTACATATGTAGGTATGTCCTTAGGAGTAAGCCTTAACCCCTTAAACCCTTGACCTAATAATGAGACATTTCGGTAGTGTTGGTGGTCGATCTCATGGTCCATCAAAATTTTTTGACAACCATAACGGTTGCAACCAGAACTGAACAGAACTGTAGTAACTCTTTAAAATTTTGCTGAAAGTTTTTTTTTGACGGCCATTGACTCAGAATAGCCTAAAATGCTTTGGTGCGTGTTTGTTAACAAAACTGACGATAATAAAGAATTGATAAGCTGATTAAAAACATTTTGTTTATCGAAAATTGGCAATACAACAAGATTTTATATTATTTTAAGCGAAATGTGGGCTGGCAAATAAACTAAAAATCTAATAATAATCTAATCTTCTAATTTTCTATTCTAAAATATATTTTTCGTTTGTTATGTTAGTATTGCGGTAGTTGCTGAAGTTCGGCTCAAGGTTGCGGTAACCCGTGCAACTGGAGAACACGGCAAAGTGGGGCGAAGGTACGATGTGAGTAAACTTTTTAATTTGGACACCCGTAAGGCGTTTCGGCTTGAGCTACGCAATCGGTTTTCTGGACTGGACGATGCTGCGGACTCAGTGGACGAGGAGTGGAGCCGTATTAGAAATGCCTATACAGAAACCAGCTCCGTGGTCCTTGGGCATAAATCAACAAATGCGCGCGAGGACTGGATGTCACTTCACACGTGGAGCCTCATTGAGGATAGAAGGAAGTTGCACCTCAAACTGCTTGAGACGCGTAATGATGCCGAACGAGCCGACCTCAATGCCCAATACCGCCAGAAGCGCAAGGCGATTTATCGCAGTACGCGTGCAGACAGAAGGCGTTGGGCTGATGATATTGCTGATCGTGCTCAACAGGCTGCGAACACTGGCAACTTGAAAGAGCTGTATAAAGCCACTAAGACCTTGGCAGGAAACAGAAGGCTCACGAAGAAGAAGCCGCTTAAATCCAGAGAGGAGCGGCTTATTGTGACGCCGGAGGGTCGGCTGCAGCGCTGGCGCCAGCACTTTGAGGAGGTCTTCCGATTGTCGGCATCTCTGACGCCTGACGTGCTGCAGGGAGGTTCTACTCCACCTCGACCTCTTGACATCGACACGGAACCACCGTCAGCCTCTGAAGTGACTGAAGCGATCCTCTCTTTGAAGGCAGGCAAAGCACCTGGACTCGACCTGATAACTGCGGAAATGTTACAAGCTGACTTAGCATCCGCCGTCGACGTGCTGACGCCTTTAATTGAAAGGATATGGACTGCTGAAGAACTCCCGGATGACTGGAACAAGGGACTTTTAATTACCGTGCCCAAGAAAGGTGATCTCAGCAGTTGCGATAACTGGAGGGGCATTACGTTGCTGTCGACTCCCTCAAAGGTCTTCTGTAAGGAACTACTTGATAGGCTGTCGAAGGCCGTTGAGCCTCTTCTGCGCGGGGAGCAGGCGGGTTTCCGTGCGAGCCGCTCATGCACGGACCAGATCAACACTCTTCGTATCATTCTCGAGCAGGCAGTAGAATGGCAAAGGGAAATTTATCTCACTTTTGTCGACTTCGAAAAGGCCTTTGATACGTTGAAGTGGTCCAGCATCTGGTCCCGCCTGTTAGACATAGGAGTGCAGCCAAAAATAGTCCGCCTGTTGGAGGGCATTTATAAGAAATATTCCTGTAAGGTGACTCACGAAGGCCTCATTTCGGAGGACATCGCAGTCCACACTGGTGTCCGCCAGGGCTGTCTTCTTTCGCCCCTCCTTTTTATAATCGTTCTCGACGGAGTCATGTCGCGCATTAACGAAAGCAGGCGTCGCGGGATAGAGTGGGGATTGACCAACGTCTTGGAAGACCTGGACTATGCTGATGATCTATGCCTGCTGAGTCACACTCATGCCGACATGCAAGCGAAACTGGACGACCTGCGTCAGGAGGCGGCGAAAACTGGGCTCAAAATTAACATCCGGAAGACCCAGGAGATGCGTACAGGTGTGAAGAATTCGTCTCCGATGTTAATTGGCACAGAGGTTGTGGAACGCGTCCACAAATTTACGTACCTCGGGAGCGTCGTGTCAGAGACTGGAGGAACTGAAGAGGACATCACTTCACGGATTGCCAAAGCGCGAGCAACCTTTGCACAGCTGAGACCTGTGCGGCAATCGCGGAAACTGACCCGAAGGGTTAAACTCAAAATCTTCGGGTCCAATGTCAAATCCGTGCTGCTCTACGGGTGCGAAACGTGGAAGGTAACAAAGGACATCTCGCGCCAAATCCAGGTCTTCGTCAACCGATGTCTTCGTCGCATCCTCGGAATTTACTGGCCCGAGATCATCTCTAATGTAGAGCTGTTGGAGAGATGCCACGAGACCCCGATCGACCGCCAGATCAAGCGGCGTAAATGGTGTTGGATTGGTCACACGCTCCGGAGGAATTCCGATCACATTCCTAAACAGGCCTTAGATTGGAATCCTCAAGGAAAAAAGGAAGAGAGGCCGTCCCCGTCAAACCTGGCGACGCACCATATTGGCTGAAGCGACGAGTATCGGAATGGCGTGGAGCGAGGTGAAGCGCGAAGCTCAAGACCGGTCTCGATGGAGGACTACTGTGGAAGCCCTCTGCCCCAGCTAGGGGTCATAGGATCTTAAGTAAGTCATGTTAGTATTAAAATCGTTTCTAGAGTGAAACTATTTCAAGCCAGTTAAACAATGGCAAACATCTGTCAGTCACTTTAAGCTTTATCAAATGTCCAAGATAATATATTCTTTTAGCAACATCTCATAAAAAAAATCAGGTAGAAAATATTTTTCAAATAAAGAAAATTCTTTCCTTGCCCGTTTTAATTAATAATATTAATATTAATGCGGCGGACAAATTCCTTCACGGATTGTACTGAGAGATATTGTCGTAATGTACATTTTAGCAGTGTGAAGCAGAAAGTGTCTTGGAGTAACACCGAATTTCAAAAAAATACAGCTAGGTCTCCCAGGTAAATTTTATGATAAGAGCAGAACCTTCCCTCCTGTATATGTTTTGGACCGATATTAATTCGCTCTTGTCACTTTGTCTTAGTCTTATTAATCTATTTTGTTAAGAACGAGATGTATATTTATTTTCTTGACAGTCCATTTTGACTTATTTACAGTGGAATTCAGTAACAGTTTTGCAGGCAATTTGTTAATTACAGAACCTATACCGAAAACATAATACCTCCTCTCGTCAAATTAAAAAAAAAAACAAAAAAAGACTATGATAGACAGGTAAATAAAGAGTGGTCTGTATTTTTCCTTATAAAATTTAGTATCCAGCGTGAAATATAAGTGAAGTACCGTTAATAATAGATTCATTTTCTATATCATCGTCTTCGCAAATTGAGGAAAACAGATACCCAATATTTTCCTTATCTTCGTGGCTTTTCTTTCGACCATTGATTTGATACGTTTGAGGAATTGACACGCATCTAAGTGAATTGGTTCGAAAATAGACTTAACGGGATTCTTATTTCAAATTCGATTACTTTTGGTTGTAATCGGAGACAGTGTCTGCCAGTATTATATCCAATTTATGTCCCAAAATGCAGTCATTGACATGAAATTGATTTCTTAACATCTCTTAACAAAAACTGGTCAGTCTATAATCCTTTCCATTTGCATTTATTTTTATAACATAGGGTAAGTAGGACCATCAAAAGTAAGTGAAAGTTAAATAATAAATGTATATTTTTTAATGATTCATTAATTTGTTTTATTATTTTTAATAAAAGTTACTTAATAACTAGTGATTGGAGTCGCTCAAGACTCCGCTCTTCTGTATCTTAACATTGTATCTTCACTGATAAAGTCCTTATTGGTTTGACAATGAATAACTGAAAGGAAGAATAAAATAAAAAAGAGAACGTATCATTAGAAAGAACAAAAAAATGCAGTGAGAATGGGAGTGATATGAACATACTTAGGATTATTGAATAATGAGTTCACTTAAAGATATGAACAATTTAAAAAATAAACAATCATTACAATCACAGTAATTTTGTCATTAATCTATTATTTTATCACAAATCAGGTAAATCTTCTTTTTAACTTAATATATCAAGTGCCACCATGACACTTATAACGAGAGGGTGCCAAAATGAATGGTCCTATATAGGGTGGAGATTAATTTGTAAAGGTTTTGTAATAAAATGTCGCATAAAAAGTAAGCTTGGCAAGTCATTAGAAGAGGAGGAGGGAATGAGGCTGTACATACTACATAACAACTATATTATGATGTTTATGACAGGACGAGTAATTTGTGTGGCAGTCCGCGATAGTAAGTCCGGAATTTTTACTGTTGTTTTTTATGCTTTTATTATTCTGTGGCATAATTTTGCGAGATAAGAGACGATATGAAATATTTTGTTGATGAAAATATTTACAACTATCTTCCAGTTGCTTCACCCGGAAGATGATCGGAAGTTATACCACGAAAATGGTCTACCGGTATTTAAAGTAACCTACGTTATAATTTAATTTCTTGTTTAAAATATTACAATCAAGTAGAATTATTCCGCGACATCATGTTGCGAGATTAGAGAATGATATTGCTGGCAGAAATAAAATATTATGCTGTAGAAATTGTGTAGAAGCGTATATACAACAATAACACTTGTTTTTAAACCAAGTCTTTTTATATTAACCTTTGTTGTCCCAATGCTGGGCAAAGGTTGCCCTCAAAGCCTTCCAATATTACCGGTGTTTTGCCTTCTGCAGCTAGTCTCTCGTAAACGATTCTAAGTCGTCACGCAAGCGTTTCTTATGCTTCTCTCGAAGACGGCGCCCGTCTTCTGGCTCCAACTGCATGACGACTGTGGCCCATCTGTCATTCTGCATAAATGCCCAATGCCGCCCAATTCCATATCAGCCTAGCAAAATTGTTGCCAACATCGTTTATTCCTGATTTTTGTTTTGAAGCATATCGCGGTATTACGTATTCGATCGCTGAGCTTAATTAATACCCCATACGCTACGCTCCATCGCCCTTTGGCAAACCTTGAATTTGGACTTTTGAGACTCGGTCAGAGACCAGGTTTGAGCACCAAAGGGCAGGATGGGCAGGATGCATATGTCGATGAGTTTGAATTTCAGGGTTAAAGGGGTACCGAGTGGGCAGGAAAAAGATTACTGTTCCAGCGCATCACTGACAGGAAGAAGCAGAACTTTTGAAGAACCCTGATGATATTAAAACAGGAGGTTTTAGTTTATCATAACTACAATTATTATAAGTACGAATGTGAAAGGAAAGTTAAAAAAAATGTACCTATCTGTATTTTGGGAGCAGAGATTGCAAACCCAAAATAGAAATTCATTCCAGCGCATATGAATGCATCATCCGTAAATTGCACTCCTACAATGAACGACACTACACGGATAAATAAAGATAAGGTAAGCCAATCAATAAAGGTCACCCGCATGTGTTGTGGATCTGTGATTTGTCAATGTTAATACTGGAATACAGGTAGAACTTGTCTAAATGTGTTACTCTGTGAGGATTTAGCAAGCAAAGGTTGTCGCATATTTAGCAAGCAAAGATAGTCAAGTTTTGACTTAACGCCTGTCTAAATGCCTTTAGAGTAGTTTTCACTCAGTTCAAGTGTTATTACTGTCTTGCGGATGAATGTTTAAAGGCCTTTACTTATGGTTGTATCAAAAGTATATACTTAAGGTGCGAGTTAGCCGCGAAACGCGCGCCCGATCGGGACAGGAGATGCGCGACATTACTTGTCCTTAGGCCTTGTACTCGTATGATAGTGAGTTCGTCCGTTTCATGGACATTAAAATTGTTCAATATTTACCAGTCCCTGAGGTAAATCCTAAGATTTATCTCTTCCTAGTGTCTTTGGTAGTAAAAACCCGAAATTTGCGTTTATCATTGATCATTTCGAACTTTTACCAGTAAGACTTGGTAAATCTTAGTTGATACCGGTAAATCCTAGGTATTAACGCAGTTCAGGCTTTTACTGTGACATATTATGTTATTCGTTGATAGCCTATCTTTGTTTATTTTTACCCGACTGTCGAAGGAGGGTAATGTGTTTATCAGTCTATGTTTGTATGTATGTAAGTATGTATGTATGTATGTATGTTTGTTCCTATATGGCGTTCCAGAGACCAAACGCGTTGGCGGATTTTGATGATTCATACGTCAATCGATGCGTCTTAACCCTGCGAGTGTCATAGGCTACATCAAAATTGGATATTAAAAAAATTATCGGATTTTGGGTGCCATATTGTGGGGGCCCAATATTTTTTTTTCTTCCAAACCCATCGTGTAGGGTATCAAAATAAATAGTTTTAAGAGGTGATTTCAAAAATATATAATACTTATATGTTTAAATGTATCTAATTCGAAAAAAACTAACTAAAAAGTAATAAATAAAAAAACTAAATTCAAAAAATCAAAAAACCCGACTGCTTCAAAAGCGAACTAAAAAGTCGTAAACAAGGAAAAAATCATGCTGTGCAGGTGGAGGATACACCAGGTTTTGGTCAGCCAGCCCGCGAATATGTATCTTCCGACTGCACAGCATGATTTTTTCCTTGTTTACGACTTTTTAGTTCGCTTTTGAAGCAGTCGGGTTTTTTGATTTTTTGAATTATTATAAAAATAATATAATTAATAAGTTTCCATATTTCCTTCTACACACTGTGTCTTCGTATATCATCCAACTTTCCTGTCGCAGGTCTGCTGAAAGAAATTTCTATTGATATAAGCAGTACCTTTGTGCTCTTTTATCTGTATTATTTATTTTCTCTGTTAAGTGTTTTGTGTGTACATAAATAAATAAATAAGTAAATAATTATCATATAATCGTATTCTTCCTCCAATAGTTGCTTAATAAATTGGCTTTCCATTACAATATGGAATAAATTTTTCAACAATATAACTGACTTTAACGTGTAAAATCAACAAGAGTTTGTGTGTGAAAGCTATCGCGGTCTCGCCCCAAAGTGCTTCCTCGGAGACTGCGAGGCAAGGTGCCTCGTTCACTCGGTCTCGCGTCGCAGTCGCGCGGCGAACTTGCACCTTTATAATTTTATAAACCCCGAAAAGTGTTGCGTTGAGTCAGTCGTAAGAACAACGATAAACAAAACAAACATCAAGAAATTTTATTTTATAAGTTAAAATAAAAACAAGATATTGTTCCACTTTTAAATTAAAACAATGCAAAATTAATTATGGAATCTTGTAAACCTACCACTGTTGTATCCTTTTTAACCCAAAGGTTGACCGGAAGAGAATGCCTTGTTGCATTAAGGCCGCCTATGTAACAACATTTTACATTAAGTTTAAATAAATAAATCTTATAAACCGCAAGAAAGTCTAACAAATGAATGTATTTCCAAGCATTATTCCCTCTCGACATCATAACAGTGCCAGTAACATACTTATCATGTTTCAAGTTCATAAGAGTTCTACAAATGTCACTGAAATTTCAACGCGAAGGAAATTAAAGTGCAATTCAATGAGGCCAGCTCGCTTCTTCACATACTTATCTTGTGTATTCTGTTTTACATTTTACATTTTGCAGCAGAGATTTAAGTAGTAGAGGAAACATATTTTTTCATTTTTGTTTTTATGCTACGAGCTTGTTTTAAAACTCGGGAAATATATTTTTGTTTTTTTTTTTTAAAAGCTTTATACTAACTTGCAATGTATGTATGTTTGTGAGTCAAGTCAAGCCATTGCCAATTTAATGTAAATCATACTGCCTAGCCTTTTCCCAACTATATTGGGGTCGGCTTCAGAGGAAACTCGGTAAGTTGAAATGGTCACCCATCCACGGACCGACCTCGTCAAGCGTTGCTTAACCTTGATGATCGACCAGTGCGGCTGTTATTATTTAGCCACGAGCTTGTGAGAAGTTTTACTTGACACAGTTGAAAAAAAACGACTCTTAAAGACGCATTAAGCTCAGAATAGACTCGTACTATGTAGGCTGTGGACACAAGGTCACACTAGGGGAGTTCGATTAAGTGTAAGTTATGAAAATTATCATGGGGAGAAAACTTGAGAGGTCCTGCAGTTTTCCTTCCGTCATTAGATATAAAAATAGTGTCTGGCTATTTTTATCTTTGCATGTATACTTAAAAGACGAACCTATAATGGCGCATTGTAGGACTACGTGATGATTGAATGCTAATTCGGTAATAGAATTTTAGAGAACTGAATATTGATTTAAGATGTAGTAACTTTTTTCTTTTTTGAAATGCTCTTGCATAATGCGCCACCACGGGGAGATAGCGCAGTTATGTGGGGCTGCAATCCACGGTGTCCTCCTGTACTGGGAACACCGGCACGCGTACTTGTAGAAATCAGATGAGAGAGAGACTATACCTGTAACAATCTAAGAAGTCGAATTTGACAGCTATAAAAATACTTAATATTGATTGAACTGGATGCTTACGAATGATACTCGTTGATACTGTGTATGGGTTGATATAGTTATTAATTTTACGAATTAGATATTTTAATTTCTTACGTACAAAGTTATCGCGTTATGTAAAATTAAAAAAGTTATCGGACTTCTTAGATTGTCACGATTATAGATTCAATTTTTTGTTTGACCCATCAAAAGTAGCTATTTATGGTCTAGTTAAAAATATTTCGAATTTGTTTTTTTGGCGCTTGGGGGCGGCCTATTTTCAGCAATGGTCGTTTTTCAGCTTAAATAATGATAACACCTACAAAACACGTGGTAGGAGAAGTTACGTATTATAATTAATAGACAATAGGCAAAAGCCATAGAGATATATCCATATATGTGGGACCTTTGAAGATTGACTCAATGATATGAAGCATATATGCTTTAGTATCTAATATTCAAAGCCTAGACGTAATATTAATCACTTTGGTAATATTCTCAAGAGCCATAAGTTTACAGGCAAACAGACAGATAACTTTTGTTTCAGAAATGAGTGGAGTCGCAACGGTGATATAAAATTTTATGTAACGACTTTTATGGATGCGAATTGATATTGTTATTGTTACAGAGCCGTTTTTGTAGATTTTTCCTTGATGTCAAATTGGTGTTTAAATACAATATGCCTATAGGCGCGTGTTGGGAGATGAAATGAAACGGATGTAATTTTATCTCTTATTTAAGGCGGTACCCCGAGCAAAACGCCGCGCAAGCCGTTTTTTGTGCTGATTTTAGGAGCTATCTACTCGTTATTTAAAAAGAAATATCAATTGATAAAAATACATTAAATTTCTACATAATATTGATTCTAAAATGGTAGATTTAGTTTTTTTTTAAATGTTGTATATATTTCACTAATCTCCTTCCAAAAAAACATAAAAATGAGAAATAATTATTGATATTATGCATCTCCTCGTAAAGTGTTCATTAATTATGTTTTGTACTAACACTAATGGATAGACAATTTAATAACGAACATTTTTGTAGAATTTTCTTTTTCATAAGACCAAAATTCGATTTTATAAAGATTTTATTCTAAAATCTGGGCGTATTCACTACTGTAATTCATGCGCCACCAGTGCCGCTAGACCAATAGGAATGCTCATATCTCGTGCCGATTTTTTGGTCAGGGTACCGTCTTAATAGGATAGCCGAGCGATACAGAAATTACAGAAAATTCTTGTTACTATTTGCAAGTAGGTAGACGCGCGCACTCGGTCCTTCATTTTGTCCGAATGAATGCCGGCGGGGTTCGCGCGAGCGCCGCCGCGCCAGGTGTTGCTCCCCGCGTCCCGCCCGCGGCCCCCGGTACGTCCTGCGCCTGTACAGCGCGTAAGAATATGTTTTCAATATTTTTTGCACGATTGATTTTTATGCAAAAGCTTTTGTATTTTCTTGTATCGTGTCATTGAAATGATATGCAGTGGAACAGATTACAATAAATTTGCAAGATATGCATTAGGCACCGCACCAGTGGCAAAGGTGGCTCAATGGCTGAGCGATGGGCTGCTACTCTGCGAATCACGGGTTTGACTCCTACAAGGCACACAATTTTGTTACGGTTCTGGCAGTTTGTGTATGCGTGTTTAAATGTTTGTAAATGCACCCATGATACAGAAGAAATTCCTAAAGTGGGAAAACTTAAAAAAGGAACTTACAATCCTAGTTATCATTGTAATCGCTTGGACTACCTCAATCTGCTCTTGCTGAGCTACTGGTTTTGAATTGTGTTTACTATAGATAATCCTCTTCTTCTTCACCTTTCGGGGAATACGGGCTTGGTGTTATTGCAAGCGTTTTACACGTTCGCTGCCAAGGACTCGACTCGCGCGATACAACGATACACAATGACTTTTCAATTTTCTCAGTAATAACGACAGCGAACGTCTTGAAACCATATCTGTGTAAACATTATCTTACGTTCAAAACATTCTCAAAGGCATTTCTAAGAGCTCATCTAAATAACAAACGACTTCCATGTTTACACTAAAGTTCTAAATGCCAAAGTCATATAATATTCCCTATAGAACTTCCTTGTCTATAATTTATCTGATATAAAACACGTAGGCACATTAGCATTCAGTTTGAAACTGGCTGGAGCAATAGTTATGAATCACATTAATATGCATAGATCACATAAATCGTGCTTAGTTACTGAGTTGTTACCAACGTGGTTACATGTAGATACAGGCACGTGCATAAACATAGCAGACATGTTTATGTAATTTCATTAATCAACTTTATAAAAAAATGTTACGAGACAAGCACAGATGGATGCGAGATGCACGGGATCGATCAATGTGACGACCCTTAGGGGAGGCTTATGTTCAGCGGTGGACATCTTTTGGCTGAAATTATGATGATGATAAAGCACAGTATAAACTGCGAAATCTAGAAGCATACAATTTTACATAAAAGCATTACATAACGGAAGCAACGAGCACTGAACAAGGTTTTTTTTCTTCGTATCAAATGTTTTTTAAACATGTTTTTGAAATATATTTATATAATGCTCGAATAAAAACTGTATCTCGATTCCTAATCAGCATCGGTGGATTTCTAAGAGAAAATCGAAGGATTTGAATTTGCTTGTGCCTGGTCTTACCTACCAATATGCAAATTGTGAATTAATCTGTACTACCTATTCAAACTTCCATTATTACACGAAAGATAATGTATTTTCAAGATATTCAGGAGACACAATAATATTAGTTTTGAGAGAAACGTTTAATTCAGCATTTCATTTAACAGGTCCCATTCTTCGGCAAACAGAGCTCTGGAAAGTCTTTAAGTTTCAAACTTGTTTAGGTTTTGTATATTTAAGTTGTGCGTCATAAAAATAATATAAACATAATAATGATTTGAAAATTATATTATAATATTTAGTTCTCTATGATCGTTAAAATCTACGGAGGAAATTATCATCATACTATTTACTGACCGCGACTACACCCGCATTTAATGTGTTTTATTTTTCCAAACGGTAATACCTTCCACAGTTACTGGGATACCTATTCTATGTCCTAATCCAAGTGGTTCATCCGTGTGCACAGTTTTATCCGTTCAGCCAGTAAGGCTTGAAGAGTTAACAAACAAACAGACAAACATAAATAGAGAGTTACTTTCGCATAAATAACGTTATTATAATTAATTGCAGCGATTGAAGCTTCTTTCGTAAGTCGAAGTCCTCAATAATGGAAATGACGTCATTTTGAGCATCAAAAACATTATTGAATAGAAAAGCTTATCAGAAAAGTTCGGTGACAAAGGAACTTATCTGAAATACATCACGTTTCTATTTTAGCATACACGTTTGCCTTTTTATATGATCGTCAAGAAATAAGGAACCTTTTGTTTTAAAATGACGTTGGTTTCATTTTCATGTACAAAATATTGCAATTTTTCAAACTTTCATTACTAGAAGCCAAAGTTTTGTGGGCAAGAAATCAATATGACGCAGACTGACGGTGCCCAAACTTTTAGCGTAGAAACACCAATAAGAATATTACTTAACTTTGGCGAAGGCCATCTACACCCATTATTGATCTGCTGAGGTCCATAGAACATCTAAAGTTGCCTAATGGTCGTATTAGGATCCAGTTTGATAGATGGTTCTTATCGGAGACATGATCAAGACTAATAATTGCGGCATTTCTGTAAAGACATTTTTGTTTAGTTTACTTACTATTTAGTACCAATAGATCAAAACTGAAGATAAACTTTGGTGACAAGGTGTCACCCGCATTAGTTTGGAAGCAGTACAGAGTTATTTTAAATTTACTGGAATTATTTTAAGGAGCGAAAGCAGTCAGCCATAAACACAGTTTCTAGTGAGTGGGGGTCTGTTAAGTATGGATAAAACAGATCTTCAGTACATTTAAGCTGGTATAACAAGACAGAATGTAGGGGCCGACTGATTTAAATTCCAATTTTAAATTTGCCAGTGAAATTTGTTAATATTCATGGTATACTTTCACCCGCTAATATTTTTTTTGGTTTCGATTTAAATCATAATTAATAATTTATTATGCATAGTTTATTTTTGATAAAATATTAAAGAATCCACAACATTAAATCACTATTTCTCGTACACTAATATAAGTAAGCATCATTTCCTTGCACGTACCAGTTCATTTGAATGCATTATAGAATGTGATGCAACACACGCACGCGAGGCACGTGAGCACATTCGCAAGAAGTTTGCAGAGTCATCACAAATTTGACTTGTTGGTTTTTGTTCTCTATACGTATAGCATTGTTTAAATGTATGTATATAAGTATATATTTATTCATCTTTTTTTATAATATATATTCTTTTCTCTATTTATCCTATCATTTAGTTGTGTCCGCCTTTGTAATTGTGCATACAATTTAATAAATAAACACCAACACATAATTGCACTCCTCATCCTATCTTGCAACACACTACCAGTATCTTCTGCCAGTACTCCTCATAAAATATATCTGCTCGTATTTACACATCAGCTTACTGAGTAATATTTTACGACAGCGTATGTATTTTATTCCACACTTGTGAACGTGGTGAGTGCCGAACACTCGAGGTGAGCGTTCTCGCCACATTTATTGTTCTAGTCGTTATTCCTGTGTTTTTATGACGAGAACAAATATAGGTTATAAGTTTATAACTACCCACAGCTAGGTAGGCACTTAAAACATGAATGACAATGGGTGTCTAAAAAATTTCGGAGTTAATTCGGTGGCAAGTTCAACTTAAACGAGCCTTCATGATCCTCCAAGAACAAATTCCAACTATTAAAGTTGGAATTTGTTCTTGGAGGATCGTGTCACCGTCATTTACCTAAATATTTTTCTTTGTTAGTGTAATTATTGTTACAGTGCTGTTTTTGAAAATTATAAGTTTACAAATCTTCATCATTTTTTGCTATCTAACATAAGCGTTACTATTAAGGTTTCTTACATCTTCTTTATCTACACAAGGTTTGCTGTGACGAATTATTCAGAGCAGACACGGTTTTGTCACATTGAAACAGGGTCTTAATACTTATCAGTGGAGAATTTACGGATACGTCTTACACACATACCTGTGTGTAAGACGTTAGGGTGGTTTAGGGCGGTTAAGCACTACACGTCCGTGTCCACGTAGACGGCCGTATAGTGCGTAGCCACTGCCGCGCGTTGGATAACGATCCGTTTCCGTGATTTGAGTTCCGAGTTCAAAATGTTCTGAATTATGACAGATAGAGTTCAGATGTAGTGCGTAAACTTCCCTACAAGAAGTATTACGACTACTTCGGAGCCGAAATTTCACGTACACGGATCGGATGTAGTGCATAACAGCAATAAGGCACGACAGGCTTAATCCTTTATTCTGGTTTGTTCAGTAAAGCAGACTAATAAAAATCAATCTACCTAACGTTTACCCAACTATATTGTCCGGATGATATAATTATGATATAACTGTAACTGGGTATCACGATACCCAGAAAGGGAGAACCGGTAAGAAATAAATTAGTAGGAAAATGAACAAAGCTTCACACTCCTGTCCAAGAACACTAAAGACAATGGATTATATAAAACCAATTGCCCTTCGCCGTGAAATATATTTCTGACGTCACAAGGCATGTCAGTTACAACCACGTTTTCTAAAATAGACAATAGAAGTGAAATTTATAGGAGCGCGGAATCATCTCGTGCCAGACGATTCAAATAGAACTTATAAAAGCGGACTCGGTTACTAAGTCAGGTTGCATAGTTACATTAGAGTCTAAAGTAAGATTAAAACGGATTCTCATTAGACTAGTTTAGGTATTTAAAGTAATTTTGAGTAAGCTATTTGCATGGGTCTGTTGCTGCTATAGTTTGGCTCTGTAAAATACTGTTTTTCTGTTTCAATTGTAAAGGTGTTGTGACTCTTCTAAGATTGAGAATATTGCTAAAAGCCGCTTGAATATTGTCTTTTCTATCTTTCCTTTGTGATAAAAAATGATAGGTCATATTATTAGTTTTATGTTATTTTTTTCCTAATCAATCTTAATTATTGTATTTTACTTACCTACCTTTTACGTATCTTTTAATTCCTGGCTTATTTCTTGTTGTTAGAGATAGGTCCTACTTCGTTATGTGAGCTCCTAGTACAGTTTTTCAGTGACAAGATAATTTAATCTTATACCCGACACTCCGTGTTCGCCTGAAAACGTATCCTCCTAATAAAAGAAAATCTTACAAATTGTTTTTATACATTATTTTCACGAGTACCAGCTTCGCTTATTACTTCATAAAACGTACGTATAGTTTATCATGTGAACATACTTGCGTGGAAATCCTGTTCCATTTTTTACGCGTGGATTTGTTTGTCTTAATTTTTTGTGATAAGTTGTTCTTGAATACTGGCAAGTGTTGATTTGTATATTTTAGTAAGACTACATTATTGTTTCTGCGTTTTATACTATTTTGAATGAGAGAAATAGAATCTTTATCTATACAAGTAAAATTTCAAAATTTAAAAACCCCCGACACATTTATCTTGCGAAAACACCACGATTCAAACGGTAAAACGCTTATAACTTTTGAACGACTGAACCGATTTTATTCAAACATAGCTAAAAACACGCTCGACAAAATCACCTTTCAATTAAAAAAAACTTAATCAAAATCGGTTCATCCGTTTAGGCGCTATGATGCCACAGATAGATACACAGATACACAGACACACGGATATACAGCAACACACGTGAAACTTATAAAACCCCTTTTTTTCTGGCGGGGGTTAAAAATGTTGTTTCTTATTTTACAGATTTATCAAGATCGATTTAGATTGCTATTGAGAAGATTAGTCGCTCAAATGTTTGGTAGAAATGCTGACCGTCCAGGGTTTGCTGTATAGATAAAACAAGGCCTTTAGTCATATCAGTTTATTTTAGTTTATGAAATGAGAAATGTTCAAAATCCAATGTTAAATTGTGAAAAAGTTCTCCTTATTGCACACCCAATAAATAATAATTTAGAACTTTGAGATGTTGAACAATTATATTAAAAGGTAGGCAATTTTTTAACACAAAAACCTGAAACAACCCTTAATCTTATTATACTTATTAATCTTTGCCCAGACCAGACACATTTAAATCTACCTTAATAATCCAAGGGCGACGAATAATATGTAGTCGTATCTAACAAAGTAGAAACCTGTAAAATATAATCCTGGGTGGTAAATCCTTGCCGTCAGATATAATGGGTTCCAATTACTTACGCGTATCATATCGGCCTCGTCTAGGACCTGCTACTAAAGCGTACTTACCTACGTCTTAACCACATCTCTCAAGACTTATTTTTATTCGGGAGCTCCTTGATACGGATTTGGTAAATCTTCTGTCGTTTTCCTCGAGTTTTTCGGGTATAAATTCATAAGTGCGTAATTTTATGTGCCCCAAAAAATATTTTACTCATAGTATGTACCATCTTTTATAGTTTCTAAATTATTTGAGGCTTAATTTCAGCGATGATGAGCGATAATATTACATATTCCTAACATAAACATAAAATAGAAATCTGCAAAATATAATCCTACGTGGTGAATCCTTGACGTCAAGTGTAATGGCTACCAATTACTTACTAGTTTCACACCGACCTCGCCTTCTCTTCTAACACTTTTCTTGAACTGTTTGGGTATAAATTCTTTGGTGTTATAAAAAAGGGATAAAAAAAATATTTTGTCTTAGTTTTTAGTCTCATGTATTAAGTTGCCCAGTCACTGGGTTGTGAAAGACAGATAGGTGTAAAACCACCACATGTTAAATATTAAACTGAATCTAATATATTTCAGCAAGTCTAGGTAGATAGCTTTTATAGAAAATGAATAAATTGAGGCTCCATTTTGATCATAAAAGTCATATAAATATGAACAATGACAGCCTGAGGTCATTTAGTCAATAGTGGATGAGTGGGTTTAGTCATTCTGTCAGCGATAGCGATTGTCAACAAATCTAAAATGAATTTTATCGACACGCGCAACCAAAATATTCGCTGTTAAAATCCTAAACATTTTGAACATTTTACAACCGTCACTCCATAGTCATCCTTGATTGAATTTCTCTTCATCTTGAGTTTAAATATTTATTTATTATCACATATAATTGTTTTTACCTGTAAAAATACCCAAACTAATAAAAGTAGTCATGATTTTCTAAAAATATGGACTTAAAACTCACCGACAAACATTACATTCAGCAAATCATCGTTATTTTATCTCAGAAAAGCAATTCATCCCAGACTTCATCTCCACAAGTATACACAGAGAGTAAGATCTGGGTTTTATGTCAGAAAAAAATATTTGATAATATTTACGTCTAAGAAGATTGAGCGACACCCCGTCGAGACCCAAATTAATGTCGAGCATAAATACAAATACTCCAAGATCGTCTGACTTGCAACTTTTTTATTACGGTGATCATAGAACACGGAATCATCGTGGCGGTGTCGGTAGTGACACTCGACAGCAAGATTTGCTATCTATACTTAATATTGGAAAAAGATAATGCGAATTTTGTAAGTCTGTGTGTATGTGGAGGGTAATTCCGGAACAACTGGACCTGTTCGAAAAATTATTTTGCAAAGCTGTGGCGTGCCAATAGCTACTTATGATTAACGTGGCCGAACAATTTTATAAGTAGACGATGACACATTACCGTCTCTAGCAGCCGCCACCAAAGGGTTTCCGAGGTCTGTGATGGTGACGAAAATTACGAACAAGTTTCACAGAAAATTGTTTTACGACAAAAACAAGATTTACTTCTAGAAATGTGGCGTAGTTATTAGGTTTTTGGTGTTTGTGAAAGAAAAATGTACAGTAATTCTGTGCAATACTGTAGTGCTACTATATTTTATTTTTTGTAACGGATTGTTGTTGTTCAGATCAGGGGATTTGACCGGAATATTTTTTTTACCGTTATTACTCTATGTAGTTGAATAATGATTCAAACAATTTTTTTCCTTAACATAATATGCATTTTTTTAAATAAATGTATGAGAAAGTTTGAACATTAAGATTCACTTAAAGTATGGTCAAATAAAAACATTTCGGTAAAATATATTACTAATATTATCATCATCATCATCATCAGTATCGGCCATTCAGTGTTCCTACTACTGAGAGACAAACCTCCTCTCTGTTTGAAAGGGAATGGGCCGTAATACACCAGATTTTATAGGAGTGATGATGAAATAATTTGCACAAAGTAAAGCACCTGCCGGGGTTTGGACCCAAGACCTAGGAAACGTAAGTTTGGGCCGTTGCCATTGGGCCACCAATGCTCTCACTAATATTATACAATACAATATTTGCATGAGCTTCTTCAAGAAAGTGTTTTGTTACTTAAGCTAGAAGTGTTTTGTTACTTAACTTTCCAAGATTTTATCAACTCCTAATCACCTATGATCCAGATAAGATTACCAAGTTAAGCCACGTAGTCTTCCTATACCATTCAAAAGATATAATAGAAGTGCCAGCCACTCGAAGTCAAGTAATATAAAAAAACTTTTTATCAAAAATCAAACCGACTTTCAAACAAAAAATCCAAAAAAACACTACAAAGCCAAAAATAACTTACTGCCCCGAAGTCGGCTTTGTAGTGTTTTGTTTTGGAAGTCGGTTTGATTTTTGATAAAAAGTTTTTATTTTCCTCTTTTTTGTTTTGGTAGGTATCTTCAATTAACATGAAATTCATTTATAGCCAAAGAACATCCCATGACGATTCCAATAAGCCCAAACACGACTAGAATACATAATTTTATTTCGGAGTTCCAGAGGCCATTGTGGTCTTTTCATCAGTTCTACTTCACCAAATGATACTTTCTGAATGCAAATGATTGCACTATTGATGAAAATACCAAAATCACTATGTATTTGCCTATATTTTTTGAGGAGGTCCCTCAATTTCTCTAGGATTCCATCATCAGATCCTGGTTTCCTTATCATGGTACCACCATTGGGATATCTCTTTTTTCAACAAAAAAGAATAATCAAAATCGGTTCATCAACGACGAAGTTATCCGCGAACACACATTAAAAAAAACCGGCCAAGTGCGAGTCGGACTCGCGCACGAAGGGTTCCGTACTTGGTAAATTGCGGTTTACGATTTATGACGTATTAAAAACAAACTACTTACTAGATCTCGTTCAAACCAATTTTCGGTAGTAGTTTACATGGTAATGTACATCATATATTTTTTTCAGTTTTATCATTCTCTTATTTTAGAAGTTACAGGGGGGGGGACACAAATTTTACCACTTTGGAAGAGTCTCTCGCGCAAACTATTCAGTTTAGAAAAAAAAACGATATTAGAAACCTCTATATAATTTTTGAAGACCTATCCATAGATACTCCAAACGTATGGGTTTGATGAAAAAAAATATTTTTAGTTTTAGTTTCAAGTATGGGAACCCCCAAAATTTATTGTTTTATTTTTATTTTGGTGTGAAAATCTTAATGCGGTTCACAGAATACATCTACTTACCAAGTTTCAACAGCATAGTTCTTATACTTTCGGAAAAAAGTGGCTGTGACATACGGACGGACAGACAGACAGACAGACAGACATGACGAATCTATAAGGGTTCCGTTTTTTGCCATTTGGCTACGGAACCCTAAAAAACGGTCGAATTGAGAAACCTCTTCCTTTTTCGGAAGTCGGTTAAGAAGCAAATAGTTTCCGCCACGCCGTTGCACGGTTACACCGTAGCACTGCTACGTTGTAGGACGGCTACGGCGTAGCACATCTACGGCGTAGCAGGTCTACGAGTAGTCCGTTCGACTAAACTTACGAGGCTATTACGTTCGTTTTCTGTGAAATTCATCTTGTTAGTAATTTTGAGAATACTCTCCGATACAAAGATCTTACCTAAATATTGTGGGTGAGTACTTTCCTTACGTACGTAAACTTTTCTTTTTACACGAATACTTTTTATTCAGCATACACAAAATGAGAAAATGTTAAAGTGGTCTGTCTTTATGCAAAATCATTAAATAAGTATGTTTTGGATTTTACCTGAAAATTAAGTACCTTTAATAGAATATAGAACTATAGAACTGCATACTCTGTTCCCAGAAAGTGCAGGTAGAATTGTATGATACAATTAAAAGTGGTGATTCAGTTTAGGTCTCATGTAGGCAGGCCTTTTTCTGTCAACAAAAGAAATCCAGAATTTAGAACCAGATTAGATTTCGCCTATGCCTTTTCTTCATCGGACTACAAGACGTTCAGCAATGCGCCATCGGTACATGGTGGACATCCTACCTATACGCACAAAGCTTTTTGCGAATATTTTCAGTGTACATACAGCTAAGAATGGTATCCCCCTGCCGGAGTCTTAGTTTCCTGATAGCTACAACCTAGGTGTGTTTAAATCAAAAGTGAATAGATTACTTCAAGGTAAGCGTTTTTCACAGTCGACCACAAAATTGCTTACCATCGGGCAAGTTAGTGGTCAAACGCGAGCCTATTGTTAAATATAAAAAACCAGCCAAGTGCGAGTCGGACTCGCGCACGAAGGGTTCCGTACCATTGTCGCAAAAAAACGGCACAAAAATTACGTTTGTTGTATGGGAGCCCCACTTAAATATTTATTTTATTCTGTTTTTAGTGTTTGTTGTTGTAGCGGTAACAGAAATACATCATCTGTGAAAATTTCAACTGTCTAGCTATCACGGTTCATGAGATATAGCCTGGTAACAGACAGACAGACAGACAGACGGACCGCGGAGTCTCAGTAATAGGGTCCCGTTTTTACCCTTTGGGTACGGAA
This sequence comes from Orthosia gothica, assembly GCA_949775005.1. Taxonomy (NCBI): domain Eukaryota; kingdom Metazoa; phylum Arthropoda; class Insecta; order Lepidoptera; family Noctuidae; genus Orthosia; species Orthosia gothica. Next base: position 25,923,230 of record OX459042.1, read on the forward strand.
CCCTAAAAAGCAACTTTTTTCTAGATTCGACGAAATTTCTTGAATTGAAATACCCTATTAAATTCATTGAGACTTCAAAGTTTAAAGTCCAGTTCCTTCTTAAAATATTGACGTAAAACGTGTCCCTTAAATTGTTCACCGACACCATCACATGTTATGTTATTCTTATCTCTAATTAATCTTTAGTGTGTCACCCACGGCCACGGGCACGGGTCCGGGATACAATCTGTCAGGCGGAGACGTCATGTTTATGGGTTAGCGACGAAGAAGGTTAAGCGCAGAAGTGTTCAAAATCCAATGTTAAATTGTGAAAAAGTTCTCCTTATTGCACACCCAATAAATAATAATTTAGAACTTTGAGATGTTGAACAATTATATTAAAAGGTAGGCAATTTTTTAACACAAAAACCTGAAACAACCCTTAATCTTATTATACTTATTAATCTTTGCCCAGACCAGACACATTTAAATCTACCTTAATAATCCAAGGGCGACGAATAATATGTAGTCGTATCTAACAAAGTAGAAACCTGTAAAATATAATCCTGGGTGGTAAATCCTTGCCGTCAGATATAATGGGTTCCAATTACTTACGCGTATCATATCGGCCTCGTCTAGGACCTGCTACTAAAGCGTACTTACCTACGTCTTAACCACATCTCTCAAGACTTATTTTTATTCGGGAGCTCCTTGATACGGATTTGGTAAATCTTCTGTCGTTTTCCTCGAGTTTTTCGGGTATAAATTCATAAGTGCGTAATTTTATGTGCCCCAAAAAATATTTTACTCATAGTATGTACCATCTTTTATAGTTTCTAAATTATTTGAGGCTTAATTTCAGCGATGATGAGCGATAATATTACATATTCCTAACATAAACATAAAATAGAAATCTGCAAAATATAATCCTACGTGGTGAATCCTTGACGTCAAGTGTAATGGCTACCAATTACTTACTAGTTTCACACCGACCTCGCCTTCTCTTCTAACACTTTTCTTGAACTGTTTGGGTATAAATTCTTTGGTGTTATAAAAAAGGGATAAAAAAAATATTTTGTCTTAGTTTTTAGTCTCATGTATTAAGTTGCCCAGTCACTGGGTTGTGAAAGACAGATAGGTGTAAAACCACCACATGTTAAATATTAAACTGAATCTAATATATTTCAGCAAGTCTAGGTAGATAGCTTTTATAGAAAATGAATAAATTGAGGCTCCATTTTGATCATAAAAGTCATATAAATATGAACAATGACAGCCTGAGGTCATTTAGTCAATAGTGGATGAGTGGGTTTAGTCATTCTGTCAGCGATAGCGATTGTCAACAAATCTAAAATGAATTTTATCGACACGCGCAACCAAAATATTCGCTGTTAAAATCCTAAACATTTTGAACATTTTACAACCGTCACTCCATAGTCATCCTTGATTGAATTTCTCTTCATCTTGAGTTTAAATATTTATTTATTATCACATATAATTGTTTTTACCTGTAAAAATACCCAAACTAATAAAAGTAGTCATGATTTTCTAAAAATATGGACTTAAAACTCACCGACAAACATTACATTCAGCAAATCATCGTTATTTTATCTCAGAAAAGCAATTCATCCCAGACTTCATCTCCACAAGTATACACAGAGAGTAAGATCTGGGTTTTATGTCAGAAAAAAATATTTGATAATATTTACGTCTAAGAAGATTGAGCGACACCCCGTCGAGACCCAAATTAATGTCGAGCATAAATACAAATACTCCAAGATCGTCTGACTTGCAACTTTTTTATTACGGTGATCATAGAACACGGAATCATCGTGGCGGTGTCGGTAGTGACACTCGACAGCAAGATTTGCTATCTATACTTAATATTGGAAAAAGATAATGCGAATTTTGTAAGTCTGTGTGTATGTGGAGGGTAATTCCGGAACAACTGGACCTGTTCGAAAAATTATTTTGCAAAGCTGTGGCGTGCCAATAGCTACTTATGATTAACGTGGCCGAACAATTTTATAAGTAGACGATGACACATTACCGTCTCTAGCAGCCGCCACCAAAGGGTTTCCGAGGTCTGTGATGGTGACGAAAATTACGAACAAGTTTCACAGAAAATTGTTTTACGACAAAAACAAGATTTACTTCTAGAAATGTGGCGTAGTTATTAGGTTTTTGGTGTTTGTGAAAGAAAAATGTACAGTAATTCTGTGCAATACTGTAGTGCTACTATATTTTATTTTTTGTAACGGATTGTTGTTGTTCAGATCAGGGGATTTGACCGGAATATTTTTTTTACCGTTATTACTCTATGTAGTTGAATAATGATTCAAACAATTTTTTTCCTTAACATAATATGCATTTTTTTAAATAAATGTATGAGAAAGTTTGAACATTAAGATTCACTTAAAGTATGGTCAAATAAAAACATTTCGGTAAAATATATTACTAATATTATCATCATCATCATCATCAGTATCGGCCATTCAGTGTTCCTACTACTGAGAGACAAACCTCCTCTCTGTTTGAAAGGGAATGGGCCGTAATACACCAGATTTTATAGGAGTGATGATGAAATAATTTGCACAAAGTAAAGCACCTGCCGGGGTTTGGACCCAAGACCTAGGAAACGTAAGTTTGGGCCGTTGCCATTGGGCCACCAATGCTCTCACTAATATTATACAATACAATATTTGCATGAGCTTCTTCAAGAAAGTGTTTTGTTACTTAAGCTAGAAGTGTTTTGTTACTTAACTTTCCAAGATTTTATCAACTCCTAATCACCTATGATCCAGATAAGATTACCAAGTTAAGCCACGTAGTCTTCCTATACCATTCAAAAGATATAATAGAAGTGCCAGCCACTCGAAGTCAAGTAATATAAAAAAACTTTTTATCAAAAATCAAACCGACTTTCAAACAAAAAATCCAAAAAAACACTACAAAGCCAAAAATAACTTACTGCCCCGAAGTCGGCTTTGTAGTGTTTTGTTTTGGAAGTCGGTTTGATTTTTGATAAAAAGTTTTTATTTTCCTCTTTTTTGTTTTGGTAGGTATCTTCAATTAACATGAAATTCATTTATAGCCAAAGAACATCCCATGACGATTCCAATAAGCCCAAACACGACTAGAATACATAATTTTATTTCGGAGTTCCAGAGGCCATTGTGGTCTTTTCATCAGTTCTACTTCACCAAATGATACTTTCTGAATGCAAATGATTGCACTATTGATGAAAATACCAAAATCACTATGTATTTGCCTATATTTTTTGAGGAGGTCCCTCAATTTCTCTAGGATTCCATCATCAGATCCTGGTTTCCTTATCATGGTACCACCATTGGGATATCTCTTTTTTCAACAAAAAAGAATAATCAAAATCGGTTCATCAACGACGAAGTTATCCGCGAACACACATTAAAAAAAACCGGCCAAGTGCGAGTCGGACTCGCGCACGAAGGGTTCCGTACTTGGTAAATTGCGGTTTACGATTTATGACGTATTAAAAACAAACTACTTACTAGATCTCGTTCAAACCAATTTTCGGTAGTAGTTTACATGGTAATGTACATCATATATTTTTTTCAGTTTTATCATTCTCTTATTTTAGAAGTTACAGGGGGGGGGACACAAATTTTACCACTTTGGAAGAGTCTCTCGCGCAAACTATTCAGTTTAGAAAAAAAAACGATATTAGAAACCTCTATATAATTTTTGAAGACCTATCCATAGATACTCCAAACGTATGGGTTTGATGAAAAAAAATATTTTTAGTTTTAGTTTCAAGTATGGGAACCCCCAAAATTTATTGTTTTATTTTTATTTTGGTGTGAAAATCTTAATGCGGTTCACAGAATACATCTACTTACCAAGTTTCAACAGCATAGTTCTTATACTTTCGGAAAAAAGTGGCTGTGACATACGGACGGACAGACAGACAGACAGACAGACATGACGAATCTATAAGGGTTCCGTTTTTTGCCATTTGGCTACGGAACCCTAAAAAACGGTCGAATTGAGAAACCTCTTCCTTTTTCGGAAGTCGGTTAAGAAGCAAATAGTTTCCGCCACGCCGTTGCACGGTTACACCGTAGCACTGCTACGTTGTAGGACGGCTACGGCGTAGCACATCTACGGCGTAGCAGGTCTACGAGTAGTCCGTTCGACTAAACTTACGAGGCTATTACGTTCGTTTTCTGTGAAATTCATCTTGTTAGTAATTTTGAGAATACTCTCCGATACAAAGATCTTACCTAAATATTGTGGGTGAGTACTTTCCTTACGTACGTAAACTTTTCTTTTTACACGAATACTTTTTATTCAGCATACACAAAATGAGAAAATGTTAAAGTGGTCTGTCTTTATGCAAAATCATTAAATAAGTATGTTTTGGATTTTACCTGAAAATTAAGTACCTTTAATAGAATATAGAACTATAGAACTGCATACTCTGTTCCCAGAAAGTGCAGGTAGAATTGTATGATACAATTAAAAGTGGTGATTCAGTTTAGGTCTCATGTAGGCAGGCCTTTTTCTGTCAACAAAAGAAATCCAGAATTTAGAACCAGATTAGATTTCGCCTATGCCTTTTCTTCATCGGACTACAAGACGTTCAGCAATGCGCCATCGGTACATGGTGGACATCCTACCTATACGCACAAAGCTTTTTGCGAATATTTTCAGTGTACATACAGCTAAGAATGGTATCCCCCTGCCGGAGTCTTAGTTTCCTGATAGCTACAACCTAGGTGTGTTTAAATCAAAAGTGAATAGATTACTTCAAGGTAAGCGTTTTTCACAGTCGACCACAAAATTGCTTACCATCGGGCAAGTTAGTGGTCAAACGCGAGCCTATTGTTAAATATAAAAAACCAGCCAAGTGCGAGTCGGACTCGCGCACGAAGGGTTCCGTACCATTGTCGCAAAAAAACGGCACAAAAATTACGTTTGTTGTATGGGAGCCCCACTTAAATATTTATTTTATTCTGTTTTTAGTGTTTGTTGTTGTAGCGGTAACAGAAATACATCATCTGTGAAAATTTCAACTGTCTAGCTATCACGGTTCATGAGATATAGCCTGGTAACAGACAGACAGACAGACAGACGGACCGCGGAGTCTCAGTAATAGGGTCCCGTTTTTACCCTTTGGGTACGGAACCCTAAAAAGCAACTTTTTTCTAGATTCGACGAAATTTCTTGAATTGAAATACCCTATTAAATTCATTGAGACTTCAAAGTTTAAAGTCCAGTTCCTTCTTAAAATATTGACGTAAAACGTGTCCCTTAAATTGTTCACCGACACCATCACATGTTATGTTATTCTTATCTCTAATTAATCTTTAGTGTGTCACCCACGGCCACGGGCACGGGTCCGGGATACAATCTGTCAGGCGGAGACGTCATGTTTATGGGTTAGCGACGAAGAAGGTTAAGCGCAGAAGGTTTGGAACTATGATAGTGCTTTGCATATGATTTTCTTTTGAAAACTGCTTCGGTACCAAAACCGTACATAATTACAGACCTAAATAACCAATTACAGTTTGACATTCGGTAAACTTGGTTAACAGCGATGGCCACCCGCATAGCATTATCGTAGCCAGATATCAATTTTGAACCTCTTTTTGGACAGTTTTGTTTGCAAAATATTCTTTGATTTACATATTATGCCACTTCAGTTATGAAGAAATTGTAGCCATCAATTTATCTGTGTAAAATATTTTTAAACATCCAAGTCGTTACAGTTACGTAGTTACAGGAAAAAACCATGATTCACAAAATATATTTTTGCAACGTTTTAACTTAGCCGTTACTAAGGAGTATGCTTTAAAAATTAACCGTTTTACGGCACTAAAGCTGTGAAAGGCTCTTAAAGGTAACTAATACACACAGACTTGAAAAAATGCGGTAATGCGAATTGTGCCAGGCTCAAGATTTTAGTAAGGGTTTAAATTAAACTTTTTATAACGGGTTTTATTGGTGGTTCACAAGTTAAACTAACGGTTAAACATTACATAGATATTCCTCGTAGAATAATGTTATTAGGATTACTATGCTAACTCATTTTATTATAAGCTTCTGCTTGCAGTTTTGCCCGCATCAACGTCAGAAATGATCCCAAGGGAACATGTTCCCGCGATAATAAAACTATCCTATGTCTGTTTACGAGGTCCAATCTATCGCTATTCATCAAAATTAGTTTAGCGATTTAGGCGTAAAAACAAACAGGCAGACAAACTTAACTTTGCGTTTATAATGTTGAATGGTTTTAATCAATTTAATTTATCGTCTATTCAAGAATGGTACTTCTAAACAAACTATTTTTTTATGTCGTGAAGGGAACACGCAGTATCTATAAGATCCGGGTATTGTAATATGCAACGAGAACGTACACCTAGCCTTTAAATAACCATGGTAATAACAATAAAAACCGGCCAAGTGCGAGTCGGACTCGCGCACGAAGGGTTCCGTACCATTATCGCAAAAAACGGCAAAAAAAACACGTTTTTTGTATGCGAGCCCCCTTAAATATTTATTTTATTCGGTTTTTAGTATTTGTTGTTATAGCGGCAACAGAAATACATCATCTGTGAAAATTTCAACTGTCTAGCTATCACCGGTTCACTAGATACAGCCTGGTGACAGACAGACAGACAGACAGACAGACAGACAGACAGACAGACGGACCGCGGAGTCTTAGTAATAGGGTTCCGTTTTTACCCTTTGGGTACGGAACCCTAAAAAGGAAATGTTGGTATTGTCTGTTATTGTATGTCTGTTGTTTATGTAGTGAGGCACAATGTTTATTGCATGCTCTTGTGTTAAACGCTTGGAGCAAACAAATATGCGAGTGATTAGCTTATTTAAAGTTGATTGGATGATTTATACTAGCTTTTTCGCGTGGCTTCGTTCCCGTTACATTTGCCATAGGAACCGCTTTTTCCAGGACAAACATTCTAATCTATCAGTGGTGAAAGAATTTTCGTCATCGGATCAGTACCGCCACAGATTACTTTTAACAATCATATAAATATGGTATACATACAGAACACACATAATCAAACAAATCAATAAATAATTTTGAAAATTGAATAACAATGTCTTTTATATAATGATTATTTGAATTTAGAATTTCAAGTCAAACCGTATCACAGTACAAAGTTGCCAGTGCTATAAAACGGCAGTTTCGTAGTTAAAACCATGTATTAACAAACAAGCAATTTTACCACATTGTTATATGTTTGAAATTTGAATGAATTGAATGTATTTTTGATTGCCTATATCCTATCGGCATTCAAAAATAATTGGAATAAAAGCTAATAATAAAAGTGCAAAAGCGAAATCGAATAACTTTTTTTGATGAAAGCCCGAATTGATAACCCCAAAAGTTTTAAAACGTAAACCGTGTTATTTTTGTTTTCACACATTGGATAAAATAAATTTCGTTATTTTCGCCAAAAACAGATTCAAAAAGGAATCTGTTTTCAAGCTTATGTTTATTTTAAAGGAGGGTCAAATTTTTTATATAATATTTGCGAATTTTCAAACAAAAGGGTTAAATGTAGGGTAATTTGCTGTAAAAAAATTGAAGGTGTACCAGGCCCCTCAGAAAGTATTGCGAAAAAAAGTTTTTATATATGGGAGACTGGCCAGTTATAATGTTTTTCGAAAATATGATTATTTATAAGTAAAAATAAGTAAGTTCCAATTTCAAAATTTCCCTCCACATTTTTTGCGAGTTAATTCAAAGTATTGTGTCTCACTGAAATATGGATCTGCGCCGGGAACATTTTAGAGCTATGATTTTATACGATTTCAAGTGTCGCCTGAAACCGGATGAATCGTACGATAGACTTAAAATGGCATTCATGGATGAAGGCCCTTCCAAGGCAACCGTGTATCGTTGGTATAACGAATACAAGCGCGGTCGACCAACTTTGGGGGATGACGAAAGAAGCGGTCGCCCTTTGACGGCTGTTACCGAAGAAAACGTGCTAGCAGTGAAAAATTTAATCCAAGACAATAGGCGAATTACATATCAGGAGATTCAACACATATTGAAGATTGGATCGGGAAGCGTTCACGAGATTCTACACAGCCATCTTCGCGTGAGGAGGATATTATCACGCTGGGTGCCGCACAACCTCACCGATGCTCAGAAGCAGGCCCGGGTGGAATGGTGCCGTGATATGCTTAACAAATTTGAAGCAGGCTCGTCTCGGCGTGTTTACGACATCGTTACAGGTGATGAGTCCTGGATTTATCAATACGACCCAGAAACCAAGCGCCAGTCGACTGTTTGGGTGTTTCAAAATGAGCCAACGCCTACCAAAGTGAAGCGATCTAGAAGCGGGGGTAAGATTTTGATCGCTAGCTTTTTTAATTTGACTGGTATCAATTCCCTTACGGGATCAAAGAAGCATTAATGCCGAATGGTATACTACCAAATGTTTGCCAGAAGTTTTCTCTGTTATAAGCAACAAGCGAACAAACACAGGGCTCCGCGGGCTACTGCTCCACCACGACAATGCACCTGCGCACACCGCACTCAAAACGAGGCACTTCCTGGACAGCACGCCATTCAAACTCCTGGGTCACCCTCCTTACAGCCCTGATCTAGCACCGTGTGACTTCTTTTTATTCCCAAAAATAAAAAATCAGCTCAAAGGGATACAATTTTCGTCGCCGGAAGATGCGCTGGCTGCGTTCGAGCAGGCTGTAAACGAGGTGTCTGCGGCGGACTGGAAAAAGTGTTTTGAAAACTGGTTTAGGCGCATGAATCTTTGTATAGAGGCTGGTGGAAAGTACTTTGAAAAGATTTAATAAAAATATATGTACGTATAGAACAATTTTTTTTAGTTTCGCAAAACTTTCTGAGTGTCCCACGTACAAAGTGGGTAGTCATTGTTTTACAGGGGATGTGCTCGTGGCTAATTACCTCTGTATCTCTTTGTGACAGTGAGGAAGGTACTTTAGAGATCAATTATTTCGTTGATATAGGTAGATTCAATGTGTTTATGATAGGGCCCTTATTTGGGTGTAACAGAAATATAATTGGTATGTTGTTTTGAAGGAATATTTTATTATTTACAAACGCTGTGATGATGGTAAGTTAATTATATCACACGTGTTAACTAAAGCCGTATGTGTTGATAATTATGAACTTGATACTTGAATAAAACATAATCTAGCCTTATCTCAATTATGTTCGAGTCAACTACCAGTCTAACAACGAAAATTATACATGAAGCGACTGCATATTTGAGTTCCACAACCCAGTGACTGGGTAACTCGATACCCTTTGGTAAGACTGGCGTCAGATTTTCTGGCTGTTGACTATCCCTCACGACTGACAAATATCTAAAAATTATGGCTGGGACCAAAGACTTAGTGCGCTTTCCGAGGCACGGAGGACTCTCGCTATTTTAATATGGTCACCTATCCGAATTCGTCAAGCATTGCTTAATCTTGAAGATCGAAACATAATTTATATGATCTAAATTCAGATAAATAATATGATGATTTCTTTAACAGATGTGAACCACTCCAAGTTCCTATTCTTGGGTAATAAATTTGATTCCAATAAAAACATCTGATTTTATTGTCACCGTAAAAGTCTAGGAGCTATAAAGCAGGATGCAAAGTTTGCAGTGACTACCAAACTTCCTAAATGTTAATCTGGTCTCGCCGTTAAGAAGCAAAGCAAAAGTTTTGCTTAAGCCCCGCTAAGTCCCTGATTACACGCTTTTTTGTATAAACTAGTTTTGCTCCGACAAAGTTTTGGTGTGGCTGTGGCACCGAAGACGAAAGATAAGTAAAGATTTTTACATTCTACTATCCCACTTCCTACTTAATCACACTATAAATGCTAAAGTCAATATGAGTGGATGTTCGTTAATTAATCACGCGGCACCAGCAGCTAAAAATATATTTTTTTATGCAACAGCGGAAGTTCATGACTCACACTCTATATGTGTAACACACTAAATCATAATTTCGTCACCACTTAATGAAACTCCTAATCCTTTACCATATACGTTTAAAAATTCGTTTGCAACATAAAAGCCAGCATTAATACCGTTGAATCGAAAAATGGAAGAGATTGCATCCATTGTTAGAATTTGTGCGTTATCCAATTACCCCGCAGGATAAGGAGATATCTATAAGATTTATAGTAACTGTGCGTTTCTGTAGGATAATTATTTAGGTTTAAATGGGTGAACCGCTTTCATAAGCTAGTTTTAAATAATGTTTTTGTGTGATGTTTGCATATTTCTGGTGCAACATTTTGCAGATACTCGTAGTTTCAAACTTAACGAGCGTGCACTCAAAGTTAATGTGTTTTTTTAATACTTTAGTTTGCATGTGAATGAGATTTTTTTACCTTAATATGTAGACGTGCTGGCTTTATAATTACATTACGTGTGTATAATATTATAAAACCTCCCAGGCTAAAATGGAAATAGGATGGAATCATCTTTCGTATGTCAGACAATCAATGGGCCAAACGCGCGACCTTATAGGTCTCTTGAGATTGCAAGCGACTTAACAGCAGATCGAGATGAAAATTGGGGCAAGCCAAATAAATTGCCCTAAGCAAAGAGAAGTGCAAGGAGAATAGAGAGGTTTTATACCTGCTGTAAGAAAATTCAGTCTAACTAGTTTATACGTTCCTGAGATTCAATGACACAGTGTGGCAGGATTTTTCGCCTTACTAAGGACTTTACTGAAGCAGCTTATGCCTTTTGACTGGTTGAAGTCTCCCACTGACAGATACAACAATGGGGCAACCCTTTTTTACCAACAATGCCCACGTATATATGTAATATTGTGAGCATTGCACAATAGTCACATAAGTTACTCTGTATAGGCTTCTAAACACGTGTGGCAAATTTCATAAGTGTATGTATATCGTACGTTACCCTATAGTTTATTTAGTCGGTACCTATAACTTGACCTTTGAAGATTAGTCACAATGAACCATTTAAGGGCAGGCAAATAGACTTAATTACAGGCACGTTCTCCAAAAACGGGTAATTAGTAAAAGAGACGACTGAACTCAGTAGTAATTAGTTTTATGTGAAAACTGTTGAGCCGTCTGGTTTGGCCCTAATCCACCTTTGAATAATATTATGAATAGGATCGGGCATGCAGCTAACTTTTAGAAGCTAATTGGTCACTATTATGAATTACCTGGAGGAGTTTTTGTAAATTAAGTACGTGGCTAGCCTGACCTTAAATGTTGGCAATTACAATATTTTAAAATGGATATTTTCTCGTATCTATTGGTGTTTTAATGACAGACAAAAAAAAACAGTTGGCATCAAAAGTAAGCAGTCATTGTTCTTGTCAACTGAATAACGAACAAGAGAAAGTAGAATACATAATAGATCTCAGTTGGAACCGTAAGTTTTAAGATTCATATAAATTTATTACAGAAAAATATGGATACCTTGTTGAAACGGAGTTCCATTCATTAAATTTACAGTCATTCAGTTTCGTGAAGTATGACGAAACTGAAATAACAACAACACAGCTGATGCTCAGTGTAAACACACAATAGCGGCTGCTAGCATAGGTACTGAATGTGTTTAGTAAGCGTGCGCTCGCACGTCTTCGGTGTTCTTTGTGCGCCTTCAGGTCTCTTTTTTTTTGTTATAGGTTCGCGTTTGACCACTATCTCGCCTGATGTTAAGTGATGATGTGGTCGAAGGTGAAGCACGCTTGCCTAGAAGTAACCTATTCACTCTTGACTTGAAGACCCCTAGGTTGTAGCTATCTGGAAACAAAGACGCCGGCAGGGAATTCCACTCCTTAGCTGTACGCACAATGAAAGTATTTTCAAAATGCTTTGTGCGTATGGGTGGAATATCCACCATGTACCGATGGCGCATTGCCGTACGTCTTGTAGTCCGATGATGGAAAGGGTTAGGTGGAATCAAATTGTGCAGTTCCATCGCACACTCCCCGAAATGTAACCGATAGAAAACCGACAGGCTGGCAACTCGTCGTCGGTGTTCAAGGCTCTGGAGCTTTGAGTCAACCAGCGTATCGTTGCCGATAAGTCTCTTGGCCCGTCTGTCAATCGACTCAAATGCATCAAGTTGGTACCTGGCAGATCCATCCCAGAGATGAGAGCAGTACTCCATGCATGACCGAACTTGCGCTTTATACAAGTTGAGCAGCTGTTCAGGCGTGAAGTACCGTCTCACCTTCGCAAGGATCCCCAACTTTTTTGCAGCCAATTGAGCCTATGCCTCAATGAATGGACCAAAATTGAGGGTCGATGTTAACGTAACACCAAGAAGGTCGAGATGGTGCGTTATCGGCACGGTTACACCACGGAAGGTTGGAGCCGGGTGAAATTGGCTCTTTTTTGCGGAAAAATGACACGCCTGGGTCTTAGCAGCATTGAAACTGACTAGATTGGCATTGCCCCATTCGGAGACCGCCTCCAAAGACAGGTTCAAGCGCTCAACTATGGCCTCCCGAAGAGACTGGACTTGAGGCCCAGTAGCCCGCGGGCCAGACACGTATCTCTCAGCAACAGTGCTGTCGTTTGCATACCCAAAGGTTCCGGGTTTTAGCAGGTCATTAATGTGCAGCAAGAACAATGTTGCCGAGAGCACTGACCCCTGAGGAACTACGGCGTTAATACCTTACTGACCGGACGAGCAGCCATCGATAACCACTCGGATGGACCGATCCCTCAGGAAGTCTGCAATCCAGTCACACAGACCACTAGGCAGACCGAAGGAAGGAAGCTTACCAATAAGGCTCTCGTGCCAGACCATGTCAAAGGCCTTCGATATGTCAAGAGAGACAGCAAGCGCCTCCCCGTGCTTCTCGATGGCCTCACTCCAGATGTGAATGGCATACGCTAGAAGATCCCCAGTTGACCGGTTTCGGCGGAAGCCGTATTGGCGGTCACTAAGGGGTCGTTGTCTTCTAGGTATGCCAGGAGCTTATTATTCAATATACGTTCCATACTCTTACAGAGGATGGACGTTACTGAAATGGGTCTGTAGTTGGCCGGGTCAGCTCGACTACCCTTCTTGGGCACGGTCTCTCTTCAGCGTTTCCCTTTTGTGCGGATCTTCGCTTGCACTATCTTGCATGCAGCACGCTGTGCCTCGCACAATTTATCACGCAAAAACAATTACTTTTATTTATTTATATTAATAAAAAGAGTATTTCTCAAATAAGACGGCAAGCTGAATCCTATGAAAATTTTAGTTGCCTAGGTGATCGCGAAGTGCCATAAAAATCATTTCAATATGGTGTCGATTTTTGGTATCGTTTTTTTTTTATTTTTACACTTTTTTTGATCTTGCAACCTCACCCCGCAAACAAATCAGAACTATAACGTGCCATAAGGAACTCCGTTCCAAAAAATGGTAATTAGGTAAATTAAACCCAAGAATAACAGTAAGAGCAATATAAGAATAGAATAGAAATAGTAAGAGCAATATAGTTAAGAGCTAAGTTGAAAGTTGTACACAAACTCTACTCGACATGAAATCTGTCAAACTTAAGCAATAAAGTAGGCTCTAATACATTCATTACTTGAAAATCTCAGTTCAGGAACTGGGTGCATATGCACATGTAATTCGTATACCTATCTAATAATGTTCACCTTCATTATTGGATATCCGGAACACTTCAACTCGGTACTTTACCAAAACACACCAAAATCGTTTTTTTATTTGAGATATTTGTATTCATTCAAACATTAAGTGGTCAGTGCAACGTCTGTTATAACTAGTGACGAATAAAATATATAATACTCTTTTACAGTACCTTCTTTGTACTTTAAGAATTCCACAATCGCGGGTGACTCCAAAAAAGAAGATGAAAATAAGAATAGTGTTGGATTGTATATGATTTTTTTATATTTTTTTATTTAGGGATGTAAACCTAATTAAATTAAGAGAAATAATGATGCACTAACTTCATTACATTGTGTCAGTTTATGTGTCCATCCGACGATATATGGTGTCAGCGGATGTGACCACATCCTAATTGGTGTACCATCACAATATATGTAATCCAGAATTGACGCTGAATTTGCTCTTGTTATCTGTTGACGTGGCGTTTAGTCCAAGTTCTTTTCAGACGTAATGAAATGAAACCACACCACAATGGCTGCTTTACCAGTATGTACTACATACAGCCCTATGTAGTAAAGGCGGTTCTTAAAATTCTTAAATTTATTCAGTACTAGCTGTTCCCCGCGGCTTCGCTCCCGTGGGCCACCCCACAGGACCCGTTTTCGGGATTAAAAAATAGCCTATGTCACTCAGGAATAATGGAGCTTTCTATTGGTGAAAGAATTTTTTAAATCGGTTCAATAGTTTCGGAGCCTATTTGGTACAAACCATCAAACAAAAAAATATTTTCTCTTTATAATATTGGTATAGATCAGACAAGGCAAAACATACCTACACAGCTGTGTCTTCTATTTCAAATGGTGTAGTAATGCAATTTCCTATAAGGTTTCATTTTATAACAAAAATGAGCACACAGTGAGAAGGATTTTATAAGGTGGATAAATCCATCCCCTAAAAGGTTAAAATAGGGTAAGAAAGTTTAAAGAAGTTCGTTATTTTGAAATAAGAAACGTAATACTGTAGTTTGACTTCTGTTAATAAGTTAAAGAAATTCTGTTCAATACATAAATACATAAACTCACGCCTTTTTTTCCATGGGGGTAGGTAGAAACTACATAACGCCACCTGCTACGATTCGGTTTTATTTTTTTGAAAATTAAAGTTGTTGATGGCGCATCAGACGGCACAAGGCTTGTAACACAAAAATATCAACACATCACGTCTTTGTATGTATGACGAAAATAGTTATGTACCTACTGTACATAACTATTTTCGTCACTAAATGTCCATTTTGTCCTATTTTATCATACGACCGTCTGCAAAATGCGCGAACACGACATTTTACTTTGTGACTGCTGCTACACTGTCGCCTTCCCCTGAACACTGACTGTTACACCGTAGAGTTTTATAATAATAGAAAACGTTTCTTGGAAGTAACGCGTATAATATACTTGTGTCCCGCTTAGCAACAAACGGTACACAAAAGGTATTATGGTGAACTAAGCAAGTAGCCATGTTGGGTATTGGTTAAATAAAATGTACAGACAGCGTCATCAACCAATTTCACTATTTTCTTAGCTGTCTACCTAATCTGATGCTCTAGGAGTATTATTGCAGTTGTCTATATTTACTTTTCAGTATAACAATGAACAGTTATTTTCATTCGTAAAGGAAAATGCAATGCAACTTTGCCTCAAATAACAAAGATTTGAAAATCCAGCATGAAACTGTTCTAACTTATCAGCTCTTCTATCCCTTTGTCTCGGGATCACGAAAAAGCTAAGGTCCCTGCAGGGACTGTCCATTTTGTCCGGAATAATAAAACCTAAAGCAGTCAGTATATAGCTTCACCATTCTGACATTAAATGAATATTCATAAAAAGATTAGTACTTCCAGGAAACGAATATCTTTTAACAGGCACAAATAAAAAAAAAGGTTTTGATTAAGGTTAGATAACGGTGTGACAGTATGTCCGGTCCTCAGTAAGCACGTTGTTTTATCCTTACATTGTGGCTGCATTGTATCAGACTGTATCAGCTCTCGTTGGACAATTAGGATTATTTCCACGAATGCGCTGTTTGGACGCTATCTCCTCGCTTTTTATTGCCGCTATTTTTATTCAGACGTAAAAGTTGTTGTGTATTTTTCGTCCGAACACGTTTTCAGTGAGGCAGGATTATTTTATTTGTATGAGAAAGTTGCTTTAATATAGGGTTTACAGTGTTAAGATCATATATCGATTTATATTTAACCTAAGGTTTGAAACTTTGATTCCCGCGAGACACAAAGGCTTTTCTATTGTTTTGGTAATTACGTGCTCATGACGGATTAACTAACCTTCTTAAGCTTTATTTAGCATGAAAAAGACAATCGGCCTAAAATTCAAATTTTCATCGTAAAAGAAACGGGATACTTGAAGAACAAAACCGTTCCTGAGTGTAGAAATAAGTCCTTTAGAGGAAATGCGGTCGCAGACATCCGGCTGAATATTCTAAGTGAAAAGTCATAATTCTAGGTTTGGCTCTCGCCTATGTCCTCCTCCAATATTAGTCCAATTTAAAAGATATTCCATAAACTGGCAATAGTATATATACTGTAACCTTATGTTTTCCTTTTAGATGATATTATATTAACTTATGAAGCACCCTCACAAAATGATCAAAATTGCGCTGTCAACAGAGTCCTAGTTGGAGAGTACAATGAAACACAAGATGGAAGCTAACTGACTTTATTCGTCTACCCGACATATATCTTACCTATTATATATTAACCTACCTTACACATCCCACCACCAAATCAGAAGTATGTACCTTATATTCTAAATTCCTTAATTTAAATCACTTACACAACAATCTTTCGTATCTACCTCCCTCATATCCCCTTCTTAAATTAAAGGTATGGTGTATTATAGATTCTAGTAGGTATGATTTATTGTACCTATAATAGCTTTAAATATTTTTTTTGTTGGCTCTACGGTGGGCCCTGATGCACCTAGCGGAGGCTGCTGGCGGCAACGAATCGTTCAGTTCATTCTCATCTTGTTCCGGCGTATCAACCGCGTCCCCGTAGTCTGACTCGTAATCAGACCTAGCGGAGTCTGCCGGAACAGTCACCTGCCTACCTTCGATCGGCTCGACAGCCACCTCGGCTGCTAATCCCCCATCGGCGCCTTCCGTATCATTCGGGTTCATTACGGCTGGTAACAGACTCGTACGTGATAACGAATGCCTATTGTTTTTGCCACTCAGTGATATAATTTGGTCTTGATGCCGGCGCCAAACCGTACCATTACCCATGTCCACCTTATATGACACTGGACCCGTGGTGGCTGCTATCTGTCCTTCCGACCATCTTTTACCCTTTTGGGTGTAATCGCGTGAGAGTACTGGCTGCCCCACGCGGAGCGGTGCGTACCGGCCGCCGGCGGCCGCGACCTGCCGGAGCTGTGCGTCGCGTGCGGCGGCCGTGCGGTCCGGACGCGAATAACTACGGAGAATTAAATTATCCGTTTGTATTTTTTTTGTTTTAAACATTTGTTCATAACATTGTTCATTAATAGCGGATATTCGGCTGCCAGTGTCAATTTCACACTCTAACTTCACCCCATCGATTTTAATATCAATAAAATAAGGCTGGTTACCTCGTGGTGGCACCTCAATCTTAAAGAACTCGTCCTCCGAATGGTCACTCAAGTGATGCTGCCACTTCTTGCCGTCGCGACGGCTACGCTCACCTTTGGGACACATCACTTTTAAATGACCGCGTTGTTTACACTGATCACAATTGTAGTTAGCAAACCGGCACTTATTCGCACGATGGTCTTTGCCGCATCGCCAACAAGCCGTGCCGTCGCTTGCCTGGCCCGCGTCACGCCCACCTGGCGCCGGGCGAGTGCCGCCGCGCCCAGCACCTCCTGCCGCGCCTGGCGGGCGAGCGCGGCGCGCGCGCATGGTGTGCAGGTCGTCGCCCGCGACGCCGCCGCCGCCGCCGTTGCTCGCCTCCCCCGGGTTCCCGCCGGCCATGCTCAACACCGCATGCATCTCGGCGGCTTCCAGGGCCAGAGCTAGCTCCACTGCCTTGTTATATTTCAGATCTTTCTCTGCGAATAGCCGCGACCTCATTGCCTCGCTCGCGAGGCCGGAGACGAACTGATCTCGCAGCTCCTCCTCTAATCTCCCCGTGAAGTTACAGGTAGTCGCCAGATGTTTCAAACTTCGCAAATACTCCGTCAACGTTTCGCCGACCTGCTGCCTGCGTTGGCGATAAATATGGCGTTCAGCAATTTCTGAGCGTTGAGGTTCGAGATGCACGGTGACTAACTTAACGAGCGTGTCAAAAGTCTTTATTTCTGGATTTTCGGGCGCACAAAGGTCACACATTAACGAGTATGTCGCGTCACCCACAACGGTGATTAAAGTTGGCACTTTTAATTCGTCCTTTATTTCGTTAAGTATAATAAATTGCTTGACACGTCGCACGTAAGCCGACCATTTTTTTGAGCACAGATCAAATGCTTCGATTTTACCAATCGGCATCTTGTATTATTTGAAGCAATCAACGATCGGATCAATACACCACAGTTACCGATCACTGAACACGACAAGAACGCGTAATTACTTATTAAATATTATATTAAATCACGACTGCGCCAGTGGAGAGTACAATGAAACACAAGATGGAAGCTAACTGACTTTATTCGTCTACCCGACATATATCTTACCTATTATATATTAACCTACCTTACACTAGTGTACAAATTTGTCAACTAAAATTGAAAAAAGAAAACCATAGAAGCGCAACATATTATATCTTATTAATTCAATTTTTGAAATATCTTTTAAATTTGCCCAATACTGGAGGAGGAAATAGGCGAGAGCCAAACCTCGAATTATGACCTTTTACTTACCAAATTCAGACGAAGCTCTCTGTCCACATTTCATGCTTATACATAATCTGTAGCATTAATGAAAACCGCTAGGTTGAAATACAAAGTCAGAGTTACAGATGTTACTGAATATTGAATTGTAAATATTATATAAGTATTTTTTAAATTGCTTAATTGTTATTTAATTTATCTGCATTACCGGTTTAAGTTATTTCATTAAAACATTTTTTAACTCAGTGAAAGAACATCAGACTGCCTGGTTGGTGATCGCAAACTAAAGAATTTATGGGTTCATTCCCGTGTCTTGAAAAGTGTTATTAGGTTATTCTGGGAGTCTACAGGAAGCAATAAGATTGCCCCAGGTTACATCACCCGAAAACATAACCGGCGAAATGTAAGTGAGCAATTAGTAGATACACTTCTACCTTTCTCTATAACGAATGCAGACGTGAAGTAATCCAGAGAAGATTATATATTTCAATAAGTATGAACAATAAGAAAGATTATGTAAAATATTTAACAAAGCAAACAAATAGACCAACTTTACACGCAGTCAATTTTACAAAGGTTCTAAATCTGAAAGTTATGTAACGGTTGTAACTTGAAAAGTTAATTAGCGTTTTGTTTGACAGGATTTTGTAATTTATAATACGCATGCACAGTTATGCTCGGTTTTGTGCGTGTTCATTCAGAACTTATCAAAACAATAGATATTAACCGAAGAGTTAAGCTAAGACAGAGTCATAATTATGTAGTAGGAAACATAAACATTTTGAAGCGGCATCTACACCGCCATATACGAAATAATAACCCAACGTCACACAAAATCCTGCTTCGCGCAAGCAGAGTTTTCATTGCCATTTGAACATGCAGGGTGGGCCAAAAATCGTGGTTCGAAAAAACAGGACGATATTTATATAACATATATATCTAAAAATCATAAAGTACAATTCTTTTTTACTTTTTACTCCTAATAACCCCACTTATTGCCCTGTTTCGTTTGATCCACGATTTTTTGCCAAAATCACTTGGTTTGGAAACCGATCCCTTGATGCTTTTTTCAACCACAATACCAACGAGTTACTCGTATTCGTATTTTCACAAGTTTTTAATTGAAAATTGTTCACGTCGCTTTTCAGCGAATAAACGATTTGTTTTGATCACCAGAGTGAAAAAAAAAACAGAAAATGTTTGAATATCAACATTTTGATGCAAAACCTTTGTGTTCATGCGTCATGTTCAACACCGAGAGAGCTTTCCAACTAATATTATTTGTTGTTGCACTGTCACTCGTCATCCTTTTAAACGAATAAAATATCAGTACGATTTATTTCAGTTTGTATGGCTTTTATGTGACGGTATATGCTGTACGTAAAATAGATGTGTGAAGAGAACATTGATAATTTTCATACTTAAGGTAGACAACTGGCATCTGTCTATCTATATAAATAAAAAAACTGGGCAAGTGCGAGTCGGACTCACGTACCGAGGGTTTCGTACAAACAGCTAAGACCAAAATAATTAGGTAATATTACAGAATGAAAGGACTGAGCATTGCTCTAACGAAAAGATAAACTGGATTTAGGGACAAAATTAATTTTTCCGTTGAAAATCTGTTTTCCCCATACATCGATATATATTATGTCGCGGTCAGTTTACCAACTGCAAATAAGATAAAATGTTTTATTTTTATAAAATTTCGGTTTTGATTTTCTTGCGATTCGTCAAATTTGCGCCCGCGTTTAAGCGGTATATTTTAATTGCATCGATGTAGAAGTTTTAATTTTTCACAGCTGTGAAAAATTCTATTATATATTTCCGGATGATCAGTCATCGTTGCCCTTTTTTGTAAGAATAAATATTATGATCCAAACCATAGTAATTATTTAGACTTACAAAAATTTTTTTTGTATATGATATGCACGGGTAGTCTCAGAAAAAACAGGTCTCTGAAATTAAGCCTATTTTTCTACAATCTATTCTAATATTATAAAGCTGAAGAGATTGTTTGTTTGTTTGAACGCACTAATCTCAGGAACTACTGGTTGAAATTGTGTTGAAAATTCTTTTTGTGTTGGATAGTCCATTTCTCAAGGAAGGTTATAGGCTTTATAACATGACGCTACGATCAATAGGAGCGGAGCATAAATGAGAAATGTTGCGAAAACGGGAAAGATATTCCTTTTTGAGAACCTCCGTTGCGTGCGCTGCGTAAGCGGTTAAAGTTACGCAAATTTTATGTATGTAGGGTAGGTAGATAGCCAGTCGACGGGAGCAAAGCCGCGTAGGACAGCTAGTTATATATAAAGCCGACCTTTTCTGACTATTGGTGAAGCTTAAATTATTATTCTATAAAGATATACAGTATTTCGTATTTTAACAGAAGAAGAATATAATATACAAGAGACCGTAGTCCGAGTATTATGTGTAAAACCAAGCATACACTCGAACATAGAACCTCCTCCTTTTTGGATATTTGGTGAAAATGTGAAGTTATTTATTTAATAGGAATAAATCAAATTCAAGTGCAAATACACCAGTTATTTACCCGGATTCCTTTGGTACCAACCTGACCTTCGTATGTTTATTTCCAGGCATAGAGCAACACGGACAACCGGCGGACCGGCCAGGTTTCAAGGAACGGTTGTTTATTTTTGTAGGTGTTTTATGATGTTTCTTAAATAATAGCAGTAAACTTATGAATACAAAATCCTTTTATTAGACGCCATTACAAAGAACTGGTTTGACACATTATTAGTGATGTCTCTTGCATGACCGATACATATAGTGATGTGCTAATTAACATTAAAGTTCTACTTAACACATCTTCCCCTTTTAGGACTAGCTTATATTTAAAATTATAATCAACCTTAGTACATAACACATAATTAAAACATTTTATAGTTATCATATTTATTAGGTAATCTAATTCTTCTACCTGAACTAGATGTTATAGCTTCAGGTTCAACTCTCCCTACTTCCTCCCTAACCTCTCTCTCAACTCTTCCTACCTCCTCCTCCCTTACCTCTCTCTCAACTAGAGGTAGTATATGCCCTTCATTTCTCCTATATTCTCCACTTTCCCCAACCACCATGTAAGACCTTGGGTGGACTGATTTATTTTTAATTATCCCAGGTTCCCACAATAAGTTTGGCATCTTTTTAAACAGGACCTTATCCCCAGACTTGAAATCGGACCTATCTTTGGCTCTCACATCATAGCTTTGCTTAACTTCTTCTTTCAAATTTTGCAGTTTTATCCTATCCTGTCTATATGTTAATTTAGGTACCAACAACTTATGTGAACATGGTATGTTTGTTCTCAAATTTCTTCCCATAAGGATTGAAGCTGGTGAACTGACCAGGCCTCTAGGTGTTGCCCTATGATTAAGCAGAGCCAAATATGGGTCCTGTCCTGAATCCAATGATTTTTTGAATAAGGTTTTTGTGGTCTTAACCGCACTTTCTGCTAACCCATTAGATTGGGGATAGTGAGGACTAGACATAATATGCAAAAATCCCCATTCCATAGTAAATGCTTTAAAAACAGCAGAATCAAAACATAATGCCCCATCTGTATATAAAATTTGTGGAATGCCATGTCGTGCAAATATACATTTAAGTTTTTCTACAACCGTATTGCTTCTTAAGTTTAACAATGTCACTACTTCTATATAATTGGATAAAGCATCTACCACTACCATGTATGATACACCATATAATTCAAATATATCACAGCCAACTTCCATCCATGGAAGTGCTGGTACTTTTTTATACTTTAAGACCATTTTTATTTTATTATTTTGATATTTTTGACAGGTGGTGCATGACTTAACAAATTTTTTAATATCCTGATTAATTCCAATCCAAAACACAGTTATATTAGCCCGACTAATCATCCGGCTGATCCCAGGGTGACCTGTATGTAATTTGTTAAGCATGTATTGCTTCAAACTATTGGGTATTAGGACACGGTCACCCTTGAAGACTACACCTTTGATTAATGATAATTCTTCCCTAACATCATATAATGACCTCAATTATTCATGTACATCCTTATGAGGTGGCCAGCTCTGCTCAATATATTTTTTCAAAGTACTAAACATATTATCTTTATTAGAATGCTCTACCACAAGATCCCAATTTTCTTTAGTCATTGGTAAATTATCAATTAAAAGTGATATTTGTAATTCTACCTCACCAAAAGTAACTTCTGTGTCACAACCTTTAAGAGTAAAATCTCTAGACAGAGTATCAGCAACATAAAGATATTTGCCAGGTGTGTGGACAAGCTGTAACCTATAGGGCTGTAATTGCATCATCATTTTTTGTAATCGTGCAGGAATTTTATGTAAAGGTTTTTTAAAGACTCCTAACAAAGGTTTATGATCTGTCTGAACTTTAATTATATCCCTACCCAATAAATACTGCCTAAATTTAAGAACTCCAAAACACAATGCTAAAAGTTCTTTCTCTATCTGAGAATATCTCATTTGGGTTTCTGTTAATGCTTTTGACGCATACCCAACTGGCTTGCCCTCCTGAATCAACACTGCACCTAAACCATGAGAACTTGCATCAACTTGTAACAAAACATCTTGTTCTTGGTTATAAAATGCTAACACCGGTGCTGTTATAATACAGTTTTTAAGCTTGTTCAAACAATTCTCATGATGTGACTCCCAAACAAATTCCACATCATTTTTCAACAGATCCCTGAGAGGTGCTGAAATCTCTGAATAGTTATGAATAAATTTAGATAAAAAATTGAAGACCCCAAAAATTCTCTGCAATGACTTTTTGTCTTTAGGTATTTTCATCTCTTGAACCGCTTTAACTTTATCTCTATCAATTGCCATACATTTTCTACTAAATGTATGACCTAAAAAAGTTACCTCCTCAGCATCAAATACAAATTTCTGAGAATTAAATTTAATTCCATTCACTTTAGCAACCTCTAAAACTTTCAGTAATGATATATTCAACTCCTCTCTGGAATCTGCCCATAAAAATACATCATCTTGAAAAGTTTCTACCCTGGGCAATGATTGAAATGTTTCATATATAATTTTATGAAATATTTCAGGGGCTATATTAATACCAAAAGGTAGTCTCTTGAATGAGTACCTTCCCCACTTAGTTATAAATGTACATAACCTTGAGCTCTTTTTATTTAATGGTACCATCCAAAAACCTGAAGCACAATCTAGTTTACAAAAATGTTTTGCCCCTGATAGTCTGGCAGTAATATCTTCAATTAATGGCAATGGGTAATGGGCCCTTTTGGTCACTTGATTTAAAGCTCTAGGGTCCAAGCAAATTCTTAAGGATCCATCCTTTTTCTGCACAACTACCATTTGACTAACCCACTCCGTCGGCTCCTCAACGGCTTCAATTATATCTTTTTTAATCATATTATCTAATTCTTGTTTAACTTTTAATTCTAATGCATAAGGGATCCGACGGGGTGAGCAAACCGATGGTGTTATATTATTTTTTAATTCAATATTTACCTCATGAGGGATTAATCCTACCTCTCCATCAAATAATTCTAGAAACTTCCTTGGAATAACTGACTTTACATTATCAGAAATCATATTTACTCTACTAATTAACCCAAATAGTTCAGCACTTTTTAATCCTAGAATATTATTGCATTGCTGGTCCACTACAAAAAATTCAATGTCATGTACTTTTTCTTTGTATGCACATTTTACTAGACACTTTCCTACTACACACAATCTATCATTGGTAAATGAAGTCACATGCGCTTTAGTTGGCTTCATCTCGACACCCAGATTCAGAAATTGTTGTATGCCTAGAACATTACATTGTGCTCCTGAGTCTACTTTAAGTTCCACTCGATGTTTATTTATCAATATTGTCACTGTGTACCAGTCTGAGCTTTCAGATTTAACCACCTCTATTGTATAAGATTCATCACTGTCCTCCTTCCTTTCCAATGTCTCTAGCATATTGACCTGATCTTTAGATCTTTTGCACTTTCTTGCAAAATGGTTCATCTTATCACATTTCAGACATTTTTTCCCAAATGCTGGACATTTTCCATAAATATGGTTATACCCACAATATTGACAGTCACCATGTACTTTCTTATTTCCCTTCCTTCTGATATCATCAACGGTTATCGTTTCCGAAGTACTTTGAGTTGAATGCATAGTGGTCAGTTGGCTCTTAACAGCTGTTCGAGTTCGACAAACGCTCAATGCAGTTTCAATGTCTACTTTTGGCATTGCAAGTAATTTTTGTTGTATGCTAGGATCTTTGATGCCGCATATAAATACATCTTTAACCAGACTTTCCTTTAATGATCCCAGTTCGCACGTCTTCGATAAGTTTTTTAAGGTAGTCATGTAGGCTTCAAATGACTCTGCTTCTCCTTGTTTTCTGGTGAGAAATATAAAACGCTCATATGTGACATTTAAGGTTGGAACAAAATGCTCTTCAAATTTCTTTTTCACTGTCTCTAAGTTACTTCTGTCCTCCTCCGACAACCCCCAAGACTCACATATCTCTCTCGCCTCATTACCTGCATGATACAACAAAATTGCGATTTTTCTTTTGTCTGAAGCCGTGTCGTTGTACGCGTCTATGTACGTCTCAAACTCTCTAATGAATCTTCTCCAGTTCGTCGCCATATTTCCCTCCATCCTTAATTCGCTCATTGCTACCGCTGTCACCATGTTTTATGATGTTTCTTAAATAATAGCAGTAAACTTATGAATACAAAATCCTTTTATTAGACGCCATTACAAAGAACTGGTTTGACACATTATTAGTGATGTCTCTTGCATGACCGATACATATAGTGATGTGCTAATTAACATTAAAGTTCTACTTAACACAGTAGGTGCTTTCAATTTATACGCCTGGCATTTCGATGGACGTCTGACATTCAAAATGTGACAGTGGTAATGGAACGCTGCATGTATTGTACATAGAAACATAAACACATGACTTTTCCCATTGGGTACGCACAATCTACAGAACGCCACCAGCTATGACCTTTAGACCACGAGTTGCTGCTGCATCTAGTTACATAATATTCAAAGAAACTTAACCATTATTTTATTAAATAAAATCACTTTAGAAAGGCGGCTTATTACCTCAGATGTTTTTACCAGTCGACCTTTGGGCATGATGCAGAAATAAAACATGCCAAATCGCTATGATTTATAATAGCAATATATACCCATTACCAATATGGGTATAAATACCCTTGATCAGTATTAACCAATATCTGTCTTAAATATTTGATACGGAGTGGGTTCATTGATAATCCATTAGTATCGACGTATCGAGTAGTACGTAACTACGGTCTAAATTTATTAATACGAGACTTGAAATGTCCTATATTTACAGGGTGACTGTTGAATCATTGGCAAATTGGCAAATCTTTCCAACGGGCGAAAATACTCATTATAAAAAACATTCAATATGGAACCAAATATAACATCGCGAAAAAAATCAGCTGTTCCCTATATTATTTCGAGTTATGCGATCATTAAACAGGACCACTGATTTTTATCATATTTCAGACGGCGACATCATCATTTAAAATATGAAAAATAAATCTGCTGTCCTATGATTATAATGATTTCAGACATGACTTTAATTTGTTAGTAAAAATCATGTGTGATTTCACCCCATAAAGATAACCAACAAATAAAAGTCAGTTATATTCTATCAAATTCACCGCCAAAATCGAGCTCAAGGGAGTCGGCTAACTTTAGGTAGGCACGGCGGCGCTGACTAAATTAAAAATGGAGCAGTGTCATTTGAATTTTGAGTTGGATTGTTTTTTGTCGACATTGTCAATTGGTTCCTATTTAATTTAAGTTCCTGTTACTTAATAAATTATTTCGAGCTATGATCGTGTCATGTCCTGGTTTCAGAAAGATTTATGTAACATAAATCTTAGCTTAAATAATCAACTTAAACTTTTTAATACAGACTTAGCCTCGATTCCTATACACTAAACATTATAGGTACCAACTAGATTTTTTAAATTGAGTATTGGTCATTAAGCAAGGTACTTGGTAGGCTCTTCGGGCCGATTTCACAATTGGTTGATACCGCTGAGAAAGTACCAATCAGAACGCTGTATTTGCATAAACTGAGTTTATTTGAACTAATCGCGATTAGTTTAATTGGTGATATCTATAAGTAAAACTCTAATTTATTAGTTACTTGTAAGGAAAACTAAATAAATTTTAAAATAACTTATGCATCTTCTGACGTTGCCTCAAAAATTAAAAAAAAATATAATAATATTCAACCTTCTTTTGAACCATGAAGTGTCTACCTAATTACTGTTAAAAACTACAGCATTCCTGAAAGTAGCTGAAAAGACAGAATTACCTGCGACTCGAGGTTTTAATTAGCTACGAGATATTGCACTCTTAAGTTATTCAAGGTTCCTATTGCATTCTTATTTATGCGATTCTTTTGAAGCATGATGGCGAACCCAAAGGAGAATTCCCATCTTGGCATAACAGTTTTAAGGCATAGTTTTGTTTGGTATAACGTGTTCGCATAACTTTATTAGCATAATAACACTAATAGAAATACAAAGGTTAGCATAACTGTCATTTGGTATAATTTGGAGATTCATAAATTTTAGCCCATAATATTTTTTGAATAAGAAAAATTAAAAGAAAGGTGTTATGTACTTACATTATTTAATATAACTTGGGAGTTTTTCCATTGATTAGGTTAATGCGTAAACATGTTTGTCGTTATGTGAGTTATATATTATATATTATTATATATAGTTCATAACTTGTAAATATTATTATACGTTTATAACATTATGCTTTATTATTATTATGCCAACAGTATTTATGGCAAAACACTTATGCGTAATGCCTATTATGCTGAATTTCATAATGCCAATGTAAATTAAGATTGTATATTTTATTCTTATCATTAGTAAACCAACCCAAATAATGTAAATAGGTTATATAGGTGTTATATATGATTGGGTTGTCATGTTGAAAGGATTTGACTCTGCAATAGCAAGTGTTACGGCTGTCCAGGATGCACAGGGTGTTTGGAATCGTCATACGATATTTTTGTAAACACAACTTGGTAAAATGGAGTTTAAATAACCGAGTGCGGTGCCCCTGTTCAGAACATAAGCCATACGTTCAAGTGCCCCAAGTGCCCATTTACCTAAACTTTAGAGCATTTAATGAATTTCACCGATGCTGCAACAACTGTGACGACCGGTACAGTACCCAACTGTGGGTCTAATCATCGACTCCAAAAGAAGAAGAATATTTATGTTGTAAAATCAGGGTTGCTTCTCCCAATACAAAAGATACAATATCTTAAAGAAAATGCAAGTCTCTGTAAAGAAATACCCGTAGTCTATAATATCGGTAGCCAAAGGTTATTAATCTTCGCGTGAAACATACAAACTTCTTCAAAAAGGCCGAAGTAAGACGTACTCTTTGGTTAACATCAGTTTTAATTAACTGGCACTCTTGAGAAAAAAATGCAATCGAATTGAATAAAAAAATTGCAGGGGTTTAGGTACTTATTGCAGATGAACCAATTGAAGAGCTTAAAGTTTCTGTTCTTTTCTTTTGTATTTGTTTGAACTTTTAAAAACAAACCTAACTTTTAGGTTTAGTAACGTATTTTTCGTTATTGTTTCCCCAAATAAAATTAAATGCAAGCAATGTTGAATTAGTGCTCCCTGACTCACTTATTCCCGATAAAAATAAAACCAAAATGTTGTCAATTTACAGTGAAAGTTATGTAAATCCTAATTTTAGTGATTCAGCAAACCCGGCAAAGCCTTGAAGTTTCGTTAATTCGCGAAGTTATTATTTAGATAGACAGTCGTTTCGGCTCTTATATTATAATGTAGGTACCATTTTTCCTGCCTCATTTTTTTGTATCTTCTTCACTTTGGAAAACTCAGAATAAACTTTTCTGTTCTAGATTGAAGTAAATACTTTAAAGAATCCTTAACAAAAAAAAAGTAGTTAATTATTTATTTATTTATAAAACTTTATGCACAAGTACAAAGGCGGACTTAATGCCTTGGGCATTTTCTACCAGTCGACCTTAGGGTGGTGCAGAGATAAAATATGGCAGGTGTCACTTAATGAAAAAACAAATAGAGAAAAGAAATATAAGTAAAACAATTAAATATATATATATAAATATATACTATGATACATACATACATAAAAATAATGTTAATGGGAGACCGAATCCAACAAATTAACTCTGTGTTGATTCTGCAAACTTCTTGCGAATGTGCTCGCGTGCCTTCAATTTGAAAGACAACCAACTGGTTGCCATCCTGATGTTCTGAGGGAGCGCATTCCAAAGGGAAATCGCCTGGACAAAGAAGGAGGAATGGATAAACCCAGAGCGGTGCGAGGGACATTGTAGAAGACGATTATTGGCGGAGCGAAGATTTTTACTATGGGCAGAACAAAGGAATTGGACATGTGAAGTCAGATAAGAAGCAGAAGTGGGTTTATCAATAAAAGAAAACAGGGTACTCAAGGCCCTCAGCATTCTACGCTGACGAATCGGTAACCATTTTAAAAGTGATCGATGTGCAGATACATGATCATACTTACGGAGGTTGAAGACAAATCGAATGCAGTTATTTAGAAGGCGGTCAAGTTTGTTGAGTAGATCTGCATTCAGGTCATAGTAGCACACATCACCATAGTCAATTATGGGAAAGATAAGGGACTGTACAAGCATGGCCTTTATGTGAGCTGGGAGAAGATTCTTCAGTCGATAAAGCGAACGCAACGTTCCGGTGACCCTTCGGCTGACACTCGTTACCTGCTTGCGCCAGTCAAGGCAAGTGTCGACGAGCAGACCAAGATCTCTAACCTCGGAGCTAAACGGGATTGCTATGTTGTTAAATATTATGGGCGGAACAGTTAAACCATCAAGTTTTCTCAAGCTATACGGGCTCCCAACTATGATAGCCTGACACTTTGCAGGGTTAACCGCCACTCCGAATCGGTCTGACCAACTTTTAATCGCAATCAAATCCTGGTTAAGCCCCTTGATCGCATCCGATAAGTTGTCAACATCTGCCTGACAGTAGAGCTGTAGATCGTCAGCGTAAAGATGATACGCACACTGAAGTTCGGTGGTTATAAGATTTATGAAAATGGAGAACAGAAGAGGAGATAAAATACCGCCTTGAGGGACGCCAGCTTCAAGGTCGCACCACCCCGAAGAAGAGTCTCCAGCACAAACTGACTGCTGACGCCCCCGAAGATAAGAGGAAAACCATTCCTGTACCTCGTGAGAGACCATAAGATAAGAAAGGATAGATAAAAGGACATCGTGACTGACGGTATTGAAAGCATTGGAGAAGTCGATTAATACTAAAGCAGTAACCTTAGTGTCCTCCATTCCCCGCTTTATATCGTCAGTCACTTTAAGGAGAGCTGACATGGTACTGTGCCCGGGCCTGAAACCGGATAAAAACGGGCTAATAAGGGAGTTGTGGTAAATAAAGTAGGAGAGCTGTTTATGAACACATGCCTCGAGCACTTTGGACAGAAATGGAAGGATGGAAATTGGGCGAAAGTGACTGGAAAGTGTGGAATTGGGGATCTTAGGCAGGGCTCGAACATGGGCTTTACGCCACAAGAAAGGGAAAACACCGGAGAATAGTGAAAAGTTAACTATGTGGGAGATAGCAGGAAGAAGCTGATCCAGAGCTGACACGATCATATGACGACTGATGTTATCACAGCCCACAGCTTTGGATTTAATAGACAGGATAATCTTTTTGATCTCTTCCGGGTCGGCTGGTGTGAAGACAAAGGGGGCAATATTGGGACGCGTCAGACCAGCAAGGTAGTCCATAGTTTGACGTTTGGTAAGACTATCTAGCATAGGGACAGTGGAGTCTAGCATAGGGACAGTGGAGTTATGCTTTAGGTACCTTTGAAAATATCACTTTAGTTTTCAAAGCACGATAAAAATTTTAGAAAAGATTTTCTACATTATTGTTCGCTTTTTATAAGAAACGTTTTACCTATCCGCTCGTCAGAAAACCTTTTTACTTTAAAAGGAATTTCTAATAATCTGATTACTTTTCTACTTACTGCCGAGTACTTTAGCAGAAATATTATCAGTAATGTAATCTAGTCTATGTGCCGTTAATTTATGGAATTGATTTGGATTTTTAAGTTGGCTGGATTTTGCTTATATAATTGTTTCTTTTTATGAACTATTTTTTATTCATAATTACTTCTTATTTTTTAATACACACATTTAATACACACATCCTTAAATGTCACTGTGTTTTGCTTTAACTTAGCTATGGTTTATACGTATTAGGAATTTTTGTATGCTCATTTGATTTCTGGGTTTGGTGTTTGAAATATGTACACATTTACCTGCTTTCCTTTATTCGTCTTTAAAAAATTTTTTTTAGAAAATGATGACAATATCAGAATAAAGATTTAACCTGGTGACGATGATGCGAGACGCACGGGATCGGTCAATGTGGTGACACCTGGGGGAGGCCTATGTCCAGCAGTGAACGTCTTTCGGCTGAAATGATGATGATGATGATGATCAGAATAAAGATATAGATCTTTGTTCTTTAATTCCTTCGCAACGCCTTTTAGTAGATAAATAATAAAGGCCCACATTTTTGTAGAGCTGTCATAATAACAATCCCGTTTTTAAAATAGCCATGAGAAAATAGTATAAATCCTGAAATTTAAGTTGAGACCCTGGTAAATCACAATATTATCTGTCCTGAACAATCAATAAGTCATGCCATGCTATCACAGTAAGACATAACTATCTCTCAATCTATCAGAACCAACGAGCTGTGCTACACCTAAATATTATTTTATTAGTGTACATACGATACTTATGAGTTACGATGGCGTTCGTGAGATTCCTATTCTAAGCAAACGCATGAATATCATTGGGCACATGCTCCTTTTCCCCGACATTGTAAAATAATTCCAGAAAGTCAATCGCTTTTTCGGTGCACCTCTGCCTAACCCTTTGGGAATACGGGCGTGATGTTATGCAGGTATGTTACATACACAGTTACACACAAACTTAAACATTCAGAGGTTTTCCAACTACACTCTGACCAAGATGAAGGTACAATATTTATTAACAAAGCACTGACAGCTTAATCAACTGACAACAGGAGTGAACATTTTAGGTTCACTCTAATCTAATCTGCTAGTCCTATGACCTTGGATATTAAATGTTCTCAAATTATTTTCATCTGTACTTACTCTATTATAAAATCGATGAATAAGAGATACAACATTCTATATCGAATTCGTTTTATTTTTTAACCGACTTCAAAAAAAGGAGGAGGTTCTCAATTCGTCGGAATCTTTTTTTTTATTTTTATTTATGTTCCCCGATTACGATTACGCCTGGCCCGATTTCAAAAATTCTTCGTTTGTTTGAAAGAGTATACTTCCTAGTTGGTCCCATAGTCATTAAGTCAGGATCTGATGATGGAATCCTAGAGAAATCGAGGGAAATCCTCAAATATTATAGGCAAACATAAAGCGATTTTGGTATTTTCATCAACAATGCAATCATTTGCACTCAGAAAGTATCATTAGGTGAACTGGAACTGATGAAGAAGATCACAGATGGCCACTGGAACTCTAAAATAAAACAATGTATCATAGTCGTGTTTGAGTGAAATCGCCATGAGATGTACTTTGGCTATAAATTATAATCATGTTATTTGGAGATACCTACCAAAACTAAAAAGAGAAAAATAAAACTTTTTAACAAAAAAATCAAACCGACTTCCAGAACAAAAAACTACAAAGCAAAAAATAAATTTCTTTTCCGAAGTCGGTGTCGAAAAACTGAAAACAATGGGTACACTAGACACCGACTTCGGAAAAGAAATTTATTTTTTGCTTTGTAGTTTTTTGTTCTGGAAGTCGGTTTGATTTTTTGTTAAAAAGTTTTTTGTTGTTGAGTAGAGTGTAGTCCTAAAAAAAATGGTGTTTTATTTTACATTGAACATTGTATCTTCAAAATAGCTAGAGAATTGTTGCAAACACGAAATCAACAAATCGACGAATTGTTGCAAAGCTCATAACGCGGCGTAGTTCATGTTTAAACTACTTGTACTTGGGTAAACCTGGACCAAACACGAGTGTTAATTATGAGATTATCACGTTAGCCCTGCTCTAGGTCAGGTATCTCAAAACACAGGCTAAGTGGTAGTTGGCGCAGCCTTAGAGGATATGATTAATTGCTACCTACATAATTAAGCACTAATTTACCAGGTGTCGTGAGTAAAGCTGATGGGAAACTCCATTACAAATAGCACCTTTAATCACTGTTTTGGTGTTTGAATTTGGAACACAACAATATATTCGCACTTAATCTCAATGCTATATAACCTCCTCGCGCCTCCTTGCGCAAAAAATACTCGATACAAACTTCTTGTGCAGAGAATACTTTAGAGAGACTTTCAAACTCCTTCTTCGATTTCAATTTTCAGTTTGTTTATATTATATTTAGGATCTTTTTCAGTCTAGGATATTTATTGAATACTTATTTGGATTGTAATTCTAATATTTACTGCGATGGTGTTTAATTAATTATAATTATGTTACGTAAAGGAAGTGGTCACCGGTCCCTAAAACACAGGTGCTGTTATCTAGCTCAGGGGTCAGGGTTTCACAGTTTTTTGTAAATTTTGAAGGAAATATAAACCATTTATTTTTTATTTGTTAATATTCCTTGTGCTTATATCTTTCTCTTTCTCGTAGTCATGGTATAAAACATAGTATGTAACTCTTGAATAAAACGGATTTATATAAAGGGCCATGAATCACTCGCGTCGCTCAGGATTCTAACACTTGAACCACTTTCTGTGCTCGTGATTCAATCATCATGAATCACTCCATACGGTCGTGATTCATTCGTTAGAATCCTTCACTTGCTTTTGATTCATCTATGGCCCTCGTTTTAAATCCGTCCTTTATTCACAAGTTGCATATATACAATTTTTTTATGTCTGTTGTAAATGCAGAGTTCCTGTGAAAAAGGTCGTATTGGGCCGGGAACGTGATGGCGTCTATGTTGCTTCTCTGTTTTGTTTTCCTAAAATTGTATTAAATTGAATATAAATAGTGCAAAAATGGTGTTTTTTTATTCTAATAATATTCGTGATCGTGCGCGAGTGTGGGCAAGTAAAACACAGCGGTTACATGAGTTTGATCATGTTGTTGACAAAACTCCGTAGAAGCTTCCAATAAAGTTACCGCCATTTTACTGGGGCTTAACTAGGGCATTGGACTAAAAACTAAAGGAACTAGAACTTCTAAACGTGACACTGGCTAACAATCGTATAAGGATAAGTATCTATGTAACACTTCATACTCAACTTACTTTTTGTCGAGGACAGATTTCGTCTAAAATCACGAGGTTACCTACTTTTTAAAGGTTATTTGCCTTAAAGAAAAGACTATTCGGTCAGCTAAGCGTGATTAACTGCCAAAAGCGATCTAGTCTTACTTTGTTTTTATTCTGTGAGCTCGTTTGTTATCTTTAATCAGAATTCAGCTATCAAGAAGTAGTTATTCTTCTTGGTTATGTAGCGGCACAAACGCCGCTACTTACGAACTAATAACATGACGTCACACAAATTCTGTATCGTGAAAGCAAAGTTTTTGGCGCGATTTAAACACATAAAACAGTCCGACAATAACCGTTGGGCAGTTGCCCGAAACAGACACAACACCCGTCTGGTTGAAGGACCCTCCCTTTTCTTTGGAGGTTTATGGGATTTAACAGCCTGTTCCACTTGCTTCCAAAGCTATTTTAATGTTAAGGTTTATTATATACATATGTCGCATCAAAGCTGGCCGATAGATGTAAACCATCGGGAAGTCAGGATGTAATTCCTTTAAGCTAAGACATCGTGTGTGGGCAGGTCGATGGGTATAATCGTGCAAATGAAATCACATAAATTATTCGATATACTGGGTTTATTCAAATATTTACAGTTACAATCTTGCTTACCAATATTACTGATCGACACTGATTCTACGACGTGTTAGCTCTAAGAATGTCAGTACTCAACTGCCATATTCTGCTGTCCCCACTACGCAAGCGGTTAGAATAAGCGCGCCAATGTGTAGTTGTTCTTGCTTTGCTGCTAGATGGCGTGCTTGCGATTTGTTTTAACGTCCGTACTATTGACTAAACCCGACACATATATAAACTCACGCCTTTTTCCCATGGGGGTAAGTAGAAACTACAGAACAACACCAGCTCAGATCCTTACATACTCCTTTTGCTTCGTTTACGTTCGTACATACACGCACGCGCCGGTTATGAGTACCTGCTGCGATCCGGCCTTTCTAAATTACGTCACCAATAAGATATAAATGCATATCCATTTAAGGTGTCCCCTCCTGGAAGTTATATTATAACGAAAACATAACTTTAACCTCTGTAGTCAAAATTTATAAGACGGCAACGTTTCGCTTATAGTTAGTTTTTATCTAGTGGGTTTGAACCCACAATATTTGCCTCAACAAACCGAAACTTTCTAACCGGCGTATCTAGTTAGAGTAATGTCGGTTTACCGAACCCGAATACCGGTGTATGTCTTGGCACCCTATGTAATAGGAACCACCTTATTATAATTAGCATGTTAAGTTTATATTTAAAACAAGGAGAATAATATTTAAGAAAGTGTAATAACGCTACCTTATCTCAGATTCCAGCATTGAAACCTATATGAACACCGACTTCCAAAAGTTAAGTTATTTTTCACTTTGTAGTTTTTCATTTGGAAGTCGGTAGTATATTTTCTTTAGTTAAATCGTTTATAATTTGAATTTGGTAACCAACGAGTTATACGTTTCAAAAATCTCTGCAAAATATAAACTTGGTGGGAACAAACAACATAAATGTAAGTCTTTTTTCCATTGGGGTAGGCAGAAACTACTAACGCTACCTGATAACTTCCTTACATACTTCTTATTGCTTCGTAGGAAGGTGGTATGGTAGGAACATCATATATTAGCCTGTGAATTTAATGTGATCTGTTAAGTGATTATTACTCAGTCAGAATATAAAAATTGCGCAGTGTATTTTCGCAACAACCCACATGAATATTTATTCCGAAACACGATAAAGCTTCCAAACATGTTTCGTGTTTAGTAGGACTGTATTAATGGCTATATTTGGGCAAACAATAACATGGCAAACAACAATTATAGCAATCTGGAGTGTTTGCGTTACAAAGATAACTAACAAGCCCGTTGTGACTGACTGTTTAGATTTAGTTTGATGTGATTGAATGTTATGTAGGACGCACTTACTTATAATTGTGATTGGCATTTCAGATAATTTATTTAAACAGACAAATGGCAAGAAAGTTGTTGCCAAAGCAACACGACCATTTTGACGATGACACCGACACTGTTGCATATTTTGTCAGCTGTTAGTTGCTTTTCTTGTCAGTTCTTTGTTTCATCATCAGCCTTTTTAATGTTCCCACTGCTGGGACACAGGCCTCCTCTCTGTGAGAGGGAATGGGCCGTAATCCACCACGCGGGCCCAATGCTGGTTGGTGTTCTAAATTATTTGCAGCAACGAAATAGACTATACTAGACTATCCCACCGTGTAACATTTTGTAGCTTAGCTATACATATTTTTTCAATCTACGCATTTTCAAAACTTCCACCTTGCATAAAAAAATATTTTCTTTGATGTCTTAATAGTATCTTGCTATTTTATAACACACAGAGAACGCCTGACCTTGAATTTATGACAAGATCCGTTGCATCCGGTACACCGCTGTGGTTTGACCTCTCAACCAATAATAATAATCTTTATTACAACTTGAAATTGGTAAAATATACGTATAGGTCTTATATATAAAGTGGGTCCAACAATGTTAGGCGGCTGTACTAGTTAATCCTGTATCACTGGCGGCAGGGACTCAAACAATGTAATTGGCAAGGTACTTTTACAATACAAGGCAGGTACAAGGCATTTTTACAATATTTTCTACAATTAGAATAGTTACAGAGATATATTGATTTATTGATAATCTTAATTACTAAAACAGATTAAAATTAAATTCTATCAATAATAATAAACATATGATTCCTAACTTAGCTTAGATAACGTTAATTTGATTGCACTTAAATTATTTACACACAACGAACTTTGAGCGTCAGCAGATATTTGAGCTAGGTTAACCACTATTGCAAAATGTTTTCAAACCATTTTATTTATTTATTTATTTATTAGATGGAAAACTAACAGCTATACATTAAATTAATACACAAGTTGAGTATGTTACATTAAGCCAATTACAGGTTCTCACGGCTAGAGATATAATAATTTTAAAGAGATCTTAGGGATCACTAGCAGCAAGCACAACAATCAGAAAAAATAAATCACTAACGCTAAAGGACAATATTGCACACTATGCACTTTTGAAAAAGTCAAGGTTAAGCTGCTTACGCACTGACAAGCTTTTAGTGGTAAACACATCAAACGAAAACTCCTTACACAATAAATTAAGATCCTTACTCGCTCGCACTAAGTATGAATTACGCCTGTAGTTAGATGAAGAGCAGGGAATAGAGATAGGTGGATTAAATCTTACTGATCTTTGTGGAACATTGAAATTCAGTTTATTGACGAGATCAGGACAGTCGATTTCATTTGACAATATTTTTAAAAGGTATGTGCAATCCGCCATCCTGCGACGATTCCTAAGGGGTTGCAGATGGAATTTCTTGCAAATATCTAAGTAATTTTCAGAACGGTATTGAATACGGAGGCGAAAACACATAAAACGAAGGAATCTTTTTTGGATACTTTCAATACGGTCTATGTATTTAATGTAACAAGGGTTCCAAATTTGAGACGCATATTCGAGATGACTCCGCACAAATGAGCAATACAAAATCTTTAGGGTTTTAGCTTTCTTAAAGCATCCTGCAAGTCTCATAACAAAGCCGAGCGACTTCGAGGCTTTAGCTACTATATGTTCCACGTGTGTGTTAAATAAAAGCTTAGAATCGTGATAGACTCCTAAGTCACGCACTCCATCGCATCGCTGTAGTAGCTGCCCTTTAAGTATGTAAGTAGTAGGAAGTGGCACTCGCCTTCTGGTAAATGATATTACGGAGCATTTAGAAGGATTCAAGTCCAATTTATTGATCCGGCAGTAATCATCTAAACGTGCTAAGTCTGATTGGAGCGCATCCATATCATCCAATGATGAAATTGAAGAAAATATTTTCATGTCATCAGCAAAGCAGAGCAAGTTAGAATGATGAAAACACGAGCCGATGTCGCTCACGTAGATGATAAAAAGTAACGGACCCATCAGAGAACCCTGAGGAACACCACTGGGAGCTGAAACCCAGCTTGAGATGTAGTTACTAACAACGACTGCTTGAGACCTGTTATCCAAATATGAGGAAAACCAGCGAAGTAAGTCGCCTCTAATACCGTTGTTAAAAAGCTTCCTTTTGAGGATATTATGATCGATTCTATCAAAAGCTTTGCTATAGTCCGTGTAAATGACATCCACCTGTGCCCCATCATCCATCCTTTCCGTTAGGAAGTCTTTAAGCAGAGCCAAGTTAGAAACAGTTGAACGGCTTTTGAGGAACCCATGCTGTGAGGGACTAAAAGATTGACTGAGCGCAGCATACACTTGGTCATAGACCACCCTCTCAAAAATTTTAGCTAATATGCACAGTTTAGAAATTGGCCTGTAGTTAACTACTTCACTTTTATGCCCTTTTTTATGCACTGGAGTTATAAAGGCAGACTTCCAGATATGGGGAACAGTACATGAAGAGAGTGATTTTTTAAACAAGAGAGATACTGGCAAGGCAATGGATTTAGCACACCCGAACAAAAATTTAGGTGATAAGTGGTCCGGGTCACCAGATTTTAATGGATCAATATTATTAATTAATTTAGCTATAACATTAGGGTCAATTTCAATAGAATGAATATCCGAAGGTATATTAAGATTTTCAGTAGTATGGATAGAACAATGATTATCAATAGACGATACATCACAAGGGTTAAGATATGTAGAATAAAAGTGGGCAGAAAACGCGTTACAGATAGAATCAGGAGAGGAAAGTGTCACATCGCCATACTTCAGTATGCCTTGTCTCACCTTGACCACAGATAATATTATAATACGAGTACTAAGTAGCATACAGATGCCTAGTCCCATACAAAGAAACTGTGCCGACGTAACTAGTGTTTTTCGATGGAATATACGTACTATTATATTGACTTAAAGTAGATCGATCGCATGCGGTTCCGTTCCACGGCTATAGATAGTGTTAGCAGTGACTTGCAAGTAAAAGGGTTTACTGGGTTGGTGACTATATTTTGTTTAAATACAGTGACGATTTGTTATATTGTATTTTTTTACTTTTTTCTTTACTCACTCGTTGTTCTAGTGGTTGCTAGTACTACTGCTGCGCTTTAGGTCCTGGGTTTGATTCCCGGGCGTGTGTATAATTGTTATTGCATTTTTCCATCTGGCTTTTATATGTTTCAAAATTTCTTTAAATAATTAGGAATTGCCAAAAAATATTGGACTCTTTCGATAAGAGTATCTTTACCAATGAAAGCGTCCAATAACTTTTGGCAACACTTTCTCCTCGTGGCAACACTTTTAACTTTCGCCACCTACCCTAATTTTTGACAACACTTTTAACTTTCGCCTCGTGAATGCTTTGAAATTTTCAAAGCATCCGTCTTCCATAGATATGTTCTCTGCTTTGGTATTGTATAAGAATTACATAATACTACACCTGTGTTCTCTGAAGAGTTAAACAGAGGTGCACCTACCAGTATACCCCATTTCGCCAGTTAACCCCCATGTATTTAATAGGGCTCGAGCCTATTGCCATCAACCGTTCCGAACAAATTCAGACTCCGACAGCCTAATTGCGTAATTGAATTAGGCATGGCAAAGGGTTTGATGGACCCCATGAAAGAGTATGACAAATTCTCTTTAAATAATTAGGTATTGCTAAACGTGTATAAATGTTCTACTGCCGTTCGTGTAATTATGTAATGTTCGACAAAATAAACGAAATTTAACGAATGAGATAAACTCGCGGCAAAAGAATTTGAGAAAGCAATATTTCATCTATACTTTATACTAATATTATAAAGAGTAATGATTTGTATGTTTGTATTTTTGTATGTAACGAATAAACTTAAAAACTACTGGACCGATTTCAAATATACTTTCACTGTTGGGAAGCTACATTATCCCAAGATACTTTTTTTCCCAAGGTATTATCGAAAGCTACATTATCCCCAGTGTAACATAGGCTAATTTTTATCCCTGTATTGCCACGGGAACGGGAACTACGCGGGTAAAACCGCGAGGCAACCGCTAGTATTTCATAATTTCGTACTTGTTTTGCTAGTGATA
The DNA here is from genome assembly GCA_949775005.1 of Orthosia gothica. Classification (NCBI taxonomy): domain Eukaryota; kingdom Metazoa; phylum Arthropoda; class Insecta; order Lepidoptera; family Noctuidae; genus Orthosia; species Orthosia gothica. Next base: position 25,963,196 of record OX459042.1, read on the forward strand.
AAATTATAACAAAAATTAGGCACCTAGTTAGTAACAGAAAGTGGGATCACAAGATAGACTCCAGTGTGTTCTGTGAGGAAGTAACATCATGCATTCATGCGACACGAAGTCTTCTTACTAATATTATAAATGTGAAAATTTAGATGGATGTGTGTGGATGTATGTCTGTTACTCAATCACGCCAGAACGGCAGAACAGATCGGGATGAAATATGGCACAGATATAGATTATAGTCTGGAATAGCACATAGGTTTTTTATACCGGTATAATATTCCCTTGGGATGATAAAACACTTATCACGCGGGCGAAGCCGCTGGCAGAAGCTATTAGTATCAAATGTATTGAACACATCGATGGATTATCTATTTCTAATATCACAGCATGCATCACAATGAAGGTATAAGTCACGAGGCACAGCTAAATAATCGGGTCGCGCGTCGCCACTCGCGAGCGCTTTATTGGATGCTGACAATGCATCCGCGTGAATGCACGCCCTTCATACGTCGCGAACCATGCAGGCTTTGACACTTGTCACGGTGGATTATGCGGTGCTATGAGCTTTGTATTCGATTATCCGCTTGAAGTTTAAGTTATCCATGAAATAATTATTATGTAGATATCTAGTTAACTCAATGTAAATTACGCCCGCTGCTTGTAACTACGAGTTAGAAGCTATACGGGCCTGTTATGTTTGTTATATTTTAATTTAACCTCGTAGTTCGTTATTTAAACAACTAACTCTGAGTTATGATTTTGGCGCAAGTAGGCCTTAACTATGAAAGTTAAATATGTTAGGTCTTGTTAATTCAAGATTTGTATGCCTAATGATTTTACCATAAAATCGTGTTCACTAAAATAGTTTTCACTAATCTCTAGCCAATATCCTTAATAACATTTGTGAATGGCGCATAATGACAACTTCCATAGATACTTCTCTATCATTCCTCATCTCAGTAGATCCTCTTCTACACTTATCATCTTCCGCAGTCCATCGATCGATTCTGAGTCTACTCCTACACTTGATCATCCAGATTTGTACTCAAAATCTACCTTCTGCCTTTTTGCCTCATTCCTCTGCCTGCCACAATAACTTACTACCAAGATATATTAAAATATCATCAGCCTTTTAATGTTCACACTGCTGGGACACAGGCATCCTCTCTATAAAAGAGGGAATGGGACTTAACCCACCACGCGGGCCCAGTGTGGTTTGGTGGATATCTCATTTCTCCAAATTATTGGTTATAGGACATGCCGGTTTCCTCACGACTTGTACCTAAAAATAATTTGTTAAATACCAGTTTAGAGTTAGCGTACCATCACAAAATGCTGTTTTGTCCGCAACATTTTTCAGCGAAAAAAAAGTAGAAATGCACTTTGTTTTTGATTAAAAAATATTAAGTTCTTACAGAAGGTATTTAAGGCTTATGAGTAAACCTTTCTGTAAAAGAGAGAACAGTTTATAACAAATGGGGACGTTTGCATTGTGACTGTAAATTAGGGCATTTTAATAACTACACAGTAAAGTAAACTTTAAATTAACTATATATCGGTACCGCTGAAAATGCCCTGTATGGCTTCGAGAAAAGGAAAGGATGGTACAGCGGTGCATTTTTTATGCTAGACTTTTCTTAGTTAGGGACACAGATATAACGCAAAGGCACGGCTCTAGGGCGCACGGTTGGCGCAGTGGTTGAGCGATTAACTGTTGCGCTGCGTGTCGCGGGTTCGATGCCCGCACGGAACAAATATTTCTATGACCTACAGATAGTTGTTCCGGCTCTGGGTGTGTTTTGTATGTGAGTTTATATGTTTGTAAACGCGCACGGTGGGGCAAAGTATATAATAAAAAATATAAAATGGAATCTACTACTAAAAATACATAAATATAATGCGTTCATATCACACATACAGGTATGCGGAATAGGGTGGAAAGTCAGTCAACATCGATTGAAAAGGGAGGATCTTCCGACCAGACAGGTGTTGGGTTTCATCCCTACAATTGCCCAATGGTTGTTGCCGGGTCGTTGAAACATATTGCCTTGAACATTCACAAGTATGTTCAAGTCGCGACATCAAGTCATTTTTGTAGTTCGTATGTGGCGCCAAAAATGCGGCTAGTGTGTTTTACGAAAGCCAAATTATGCAATCCAAATACATTATTAAAGGTAGAACTTAAGCTAGGCTTAAAACAAGGTAGAAACTTTTATTAGCATAATTAATTAAACTCAACGCGGAACGCTGTCACGCAAGTTCGAATTGGATTCACATTCACAAAATCAACAAAAATTGTGAACTAATGGATTCAGTACGTAATGTAGAAAACAAGCGAAAGCTAACAAAGGTTACATACTGACATAGAATAAGATACAACTAAAGAAGCGATACTCATATTGTGCCAGTCTATGTACCGCGCCAATGTTACTGAAATTATCTCCTGCCCTACATACATCGGCTGGTCCTGTGAGTCCTACATCCAGCAGAGTCATCAGTCCAGTAGTGGGAGGCCCTCCAAAGCTGCGTCTTCCGGTACATGGTTGTCATTCCAGAACTTTTCGGCCCCATCGACCATCTGTTTTGCGAACAATGTGACCTGCTAATTTTAGCAATTCTTCAGGCTATTTCGACATCTTCATTTCTGATTCGGTCACACAAGGAAACCCCGAGCGTAGCCCTTACGATTGCCCTTTAGATGACTTTAATCTACACTAATATTATAAAGCTGAAGAGTTTGTTTGTTTGTTTGTTTGAACGCGCTAATCTCAGGAACTACGGGTTGGAATTGAAAAATTATTTTTGTGTTGGATAGTCCATTAATCGAGGAAGGTTATAAGTTATATAACATCACGATACGACCAATAAGAGCGGAGCATAAATGAAAAATGTTACAAAAACGGGAAAAAAAATTCCTTTTTGAGAGCTTCCATTGCGTGCGCTGCGTAAATGGTTTAAGTTACGCAAATATCATGTATGATGGAATTGTTTATCTTTAAAAGTTCTAAAAAAAAGTCCGTGACACCATACGTCTATATTTTAAGGTTGACTCACAATAGCAAATTTTATGTTCTAAATTTTAATTAGATCAACGCTGCCGGTAGAAACAAAAGTTGGTTGCATTCGTAATAAATAGTTCAACAAGTTTGTAGGTAGATAGGGTAGGGTAGGTAGGGTACCCAGCCGGTGCCAAGAGGAACCTGGTTCCTCCAAAGACCGCAGCCGTCGTGGTGACGCTCACCACGGAGGCTGCGGAGCGGGGTGAGACGTACGCGTCCGTAATGATGCGGGCGCGTGCGAATGCCGATCCCACCAAACTAGGGATCGGCAAGGTCTCATGCCGCCGGACGCAGGCTGGGGCTCGAATATTCGAGTTCCCGGGGGCCGAGGGTGGGGCACACGCGGACCTCTTCGCAGCTAAGCTGCAAGAGGTCATCGCGGACGCGGCCAAGGTGGCCAGGCCGGTGAAATCGGCGGCCATAGAGATCTCCTCCTTGGATGACACAGTCACCAAGGAGGAGGTGGTGGCGGCGGTCGCAGCCATAGGGGGCTGCGATGTCGCAGCGGTGCAAGGCCGGGACATCAGGCCCGGCCGCGGCGGCATGGGCAGCATCCGCCTGGAGTGCCCAGTCGTCGTTGCCAAAGCCGTCCTTGCCAAGGGACGGCTAGCCGTTGGCTTCAGCTCGGGTGCAGTGCGGGCACTCGAAGTCCAGCCTCTGCGCTGCTTCCGGTGCTTCGGCATCGGACACACCCGGGCCCTCTGTCCGTCCAGCGTAGACAGGACGGACAGTTGTTACCGCTGCGGCAAGGAGGGGCACAAAGTCGCCTCCTGCAAGGCCGCCACGCCGCACTGCGCGGTATGTGCCGCCAGTGGCCGCCCTGCGGGCCACATTATGAAGGGGAGGAACTGCAGTCCTCCCCTTAGGAGGGGCAAAGCACAGGCGCCGACCCGGCCTGTAACTGCCACCGCCATCCCAGAGGCTGGTCCCAGGTGGTCCTGGTGATTAATGCATAGAGTCGAACATCGCATCCTCCAGGCGAACACCAACCACTGCAGAGCGGCTCAGGATCTGCTGATGCAGACCGTGGCTGAGTGGTTGGTGGTCGTGGCGGTGGTCGCTGAGCCGTACTCGGTACCTGGCAGTTGGCTGGGTGATCGAGACGGCTTGGTGGCGTTGGTGTCGCGGCCCGCCACGAACTCCCCTCCCCTCTCGCTTTTAGAGAGGGGACCGGGATACGTGGCCGCCGCGTGGGGAGGGATAGCCCTGGTCGGGGTCTATTTCTCCCCAAACCGCCCTCTAAGGGACTTCGAGAACTTTCTCGAAGTCCTAACGGCAGTCGTCGGGAGGGCGTCACCACGCCAGGTCGCCGTGTTAGGCGACCTGAACGCGAAGTCGGTGGCCTGGGGCAACCCGGCCGCCTCTTGCAACGTCCGGAGACGCGCCGCCGAATTATGGGCGGCTTCGTGCGGTGTGTCTCTCCTAAACAGGGGGGATGTTCACACGTGTGTGAGGCAGCGGGGAGGGTCAGTGGTTGACGTTTCGTTTGCCAGCCCCGTGCTGGCCGCCCGCGTTGTGAACTGGCGGGTTGAGATGGTGGAGACCATGTCGGACCACCGTTATGTGCGGTTCGACATCTCCACCCAGGGCCCGCGGGAGGGAACAGCCCACTCAGGCCAATCTCCCTTCCCGCGGTGGGCTCTCACCCGCCTGGACCGGGAGGCAGCTCAGGAGGCAGCATTCCTCCAGGACTGGCTCTCGCCCCCTGTGGAGACCCTGGACGTTGACGCCGCAGCGGTCCAGCTCCGTGGGTCCCTGACCGAGGTGTGCAACTCCAGCATGCCTCGGTCACGCCGTCCGCCTCCCCGTCGCGCCGTCTATTGGTAGACAGAGGAGTTGGCGAGGCTTCGGGCCGCCTGCGTGGCGGCCAGGAGGGACTACACGCGGTGCCGGCGGCGCACAACCCGATCTCAGGCCGGGGAGGACCGCATCTACGCCTCGTACCTAGAGGCAAAGACGGTCCTCAAGTCGGCAATGTGCGCCGCCAAGGACTCGGCAAGGGCCGAGATGCTGGAGGGTCTCGACAGGGATCCATACGGGAGACCGTATAAGGCGCGGAGCCAGCTGCGGCCCTATGGACCCCCTCTGTCGGAGACCCTCGAGCCGGCGTTGCTGGATGGGGTGGTCCGGTCCCTGTTTCCGCGCAGGGCCGACTTCACCCCTCCAGTGATGGACCCTCCGCGGGAGGCAGCTTCGCCGGAGGAGGAGATTCCCCCGGTGACGGTGGATGAAGTCCAAGAGGGGATTCTTCGCCTCCGTGCAAAGAAGACAGCCCCTGGGCCTGACGGCGTCCCTGCACGGGTGGTGGCAATCGCTGCCTCTCAGATGCAGGACAGGTTTCGGGACCTCTTCAGCGCGTGCTTTGCGGCTGGGAGGTTCCCGAAACTGTGGCGGGAGGGGCAGCTTTGCCTCCTCCGAAAAGAGGGACGCCCGCTAGTAGAGAAATGGTGCAGTGAGCACCAACTCTCAGTGAACCCCACAAAAACGGAACTAATTCTCTTCACGAAAAAGAGGAAACCAATGACAATGCAACTACCAAAATTCTTTGGAACAACCCTAAGCCTTTCAACTGAAACCAAGTACCTGGGAATCTATTTGGACAAACAATTGAACTGGGCGAAACACATGAACTATATCACCACAAAAGCCAGCATATCCCTTTGGCAATGTAAGAGACTGCTGGGCAGGAATTGGGGGATCAGCCCCATGGTCACCCACTGGCTATACACCACAGTCATCCGACCAATCATTACATACGGCTCGTTGGTCTGGTGGCCCAGGACAGACCTCAGTACAGCACAAAAAGATCTAGAAAAACTGCAACGGTTTGCTTGCATTGCAATAACTAGCAGTATGAGAACTACGCCCACGGCAGCCCTACAGGCAATGCTGGGATTGCCACCTCTGCATCTTATCGTGCGGGAGGAGGCAGCCCTGGCTGCTTTTAGACTCCATCTATCAGGTACCCTAAATAAAGACTCCAGAGTTAAGCACACACGCATTAAGGAGGACGCGATCAAGCGAAAACCTATGTTAGCGTCACCATGCGACAAAGCCCCAAAAACACACCACTTTCATAGGCACTACAACATAATACTTACAGAAGAACGATGTGACTACTCAGGCTCGAAAGAGATGAGAGTATACACCGACGGATCGAAGACGAACTCCGGTACCGGAGTCGGAGTCTTCTCACACGATCTAAATATAAATATATCCAGACCGCTAGGAGGGTTCAACACCGTCTATCAGGCGGAGTGTGTGGGCATCATACTAGCGGTCCATGCCTTAGAAGCCAGGAGGGTTACGGACACTCGCATACGCATACTCTCCGACAGCGCTTCAGTCCTCCAATCTTTACGAAAAAATTATTTTACATCACAACTAATACTAGAATGCCACAACGCACTAGAACAAATATCTGTATCTAGTCGTAACACGATAACACTGCAATGGATAAAGGGACACAGTGGATCGCTGGGTAACGACGCGGCTGACGAGCTTGCGAGACGCGGATCTAGCACGGCGGTCTATGGACCCGAGCCTGTTGTACCCATCCCCTTCAACCAAATACGCAGGTGGCTACAGGAATTCACCCAGACACAGGCAGAGAACTGGTGGACCTCGGCACCAGGCTGTAGGCAGTCCAAAGAAGCTCTGCCCTCTTTGGACAGTAGACTTACCAGACGTTTGCTACGCCTGGACAGGAATAGCCTGCGCCTGATGACGGGGACCATCACGGGACACTGCTCACTTAACAAACACTTCCACAAAATAGGCATAACGGACAGTCCTCTGTGCAGGGCATGCATGGAGACTGAGGAAACCGTCACGCACGTTCTCTTCGAATGCACAGGGGTCACCAATATAAGAACACAAACCCTCGGGTCGCCCAGAACTTACACGGACGTTCTAGGAAAACCAGGAGCCCTAATCAGCTTCTGGAGGGAGGTGGGCTGGCTGGAATAATCCACCCAACGGCCGCCATGGCCCACGCACAATGGTCCAGCTGAAGGACTAAGTGCGGAAACCAAACCCCCATAACATAGAACATAGAGGGACGCCCGGCGGACTCCCCCTCGGCATACCGGCCCATCATTCTGCTCGATGAGGTCGGTAAATTGTTCGAGGGGATAGTCGCCGACCGGCTCAACAGCCATCTGCGGGGGGTGGGGCCAGACTGGGCCAACTGGGCGTCCGACAGGTCTGGACCTGTCGGACGCCCAGTTCGGGTTTCGACAAGGGCGTCCGACGGTCGATGCCTTGGCCCTGTTGAAGGGCCAAGTGCAGGAGGCGGTAGAGTCGGGGGGCGGGGTGTTGGCGGTGTCGTTCGAAATCGCCAACGCTTTCAACTCCGTGCCCCACTCTACGATATTGGAGGCACTCCGGTACCACGGAGTGCCCCAATACCTGCGGAACCTCCTGGCCAGCTACTTGGAGGACCGAGAGGTCCTCCTTGTTGACAAGACGGCCACGGTCAGGAGGTACGGCGCGGAGTCCGGTGTTCCACAGGGGTCGGTTCTAGGCCCCCCCCTGTGGAACATCGGTTTTGATTGGCTTCTGCGGGGCACCCTCCTCCAGGGCACGAGTGTCATCAGCTACGCGGATGACACTCTCCTCGTTGCCCGGGGGAGGGACTTCAGGGAGGCGGCCTGTCTGGCCTCGGCTGGCGGATCCTTGGTCGCAGAAAGGATCCGCCGGCTAGGATTGAGGGTGGCGCTGAACAAGACCGAGGCCGTGTTCTTTCACGGGCCTCGGCGCCCTCATAGTCGTGGAGGGCGTCAGGATCGAGGTCACAGCCCAGATGAAGTATCTGTGCCTCACGCTGGACAGCAGGTGGCGCTTCGGCCCACATTTCAGTGGGCTGTCGACGCGCCTGCTGAAGGCCGCCGATGCCTTGTCGTGGCTCCTACCAAATCTGGGGGGGGCCAAGGCGCGATGCCGGCGGTAGTACGCCGGCATACTGAAGAGTATGGCCCTTTACGGGGCCCCAATCTGGGCCGACTCCCTCCATAGGAGGGAGAACGCGACCGCCATCCGCAGGCCCCAACGGGCCATTGCACAGCGGGTGGCGAGGGCCTACCGGTCGGTAGGCTTCGCGGCGGCGTGCGCTCTGGCGGGCACCCCTCCGTGGGAGTTGGAGGCATGGGTGCTTGCCAGAGTGTACTATTGGACAGCGCGGCGGAAGGCGCTCGGGGAGCGCCCCGCCGCGGAAGAGCGGGAAGCCGTGCGGCGGGAGGCGAGGGACGCGATAGTCGTCCACTGGACGGAGGACCTCGCCACCGCCACCTTCGGCCGCCGGACGTTGGACGCGCTCGGTCCAGTCTTGCAGGGCTGGCTCGAGCGTCCCCACGGTTTCCTCTCATTCCGTTTGGTGCAGGTGTTGTCCGGACATGGTTGTTTCGGAACGCACCTGCACCGGATCCGGAGGGAGGAAACCCCGGCGTGCCATGACTGCGGAGCAGTGGAGGACAAGGCGCAGCACACCCTTGAGGTGTGCCCAGCCTGGGCAGATCTGCGCCGTGCCCTGATAGGAGTGATTGGGCAGGACCTCTCACTTCCCAGTGTGGTCAATTCCACTCTGGGGAGTGAGGAGGCCTGGGCCGCGGTTGCCTCCTTTTGCGAGGTCGTGATGTCGCAAAAGGAGCTGGCGGAGCGTGCGCGAGAGGACGATCCTCTCGCGCCACCGCTCCGCAGGCGAAGAAGGGGTGGGAGAAGGCGGTTGTTCGATCGTCTCCTCCCACCTCCTGGTAGTGACTAGCGGGCGACAGGCGCGGGGGCGCCTCTCGTCTGCATTGCACTAGTCACCAACCTCGACGGGCGGGAATGGCCGAGCACGTGGTCATTCCCGAGCCCCTCCACTAAGGGAGGGGCGTGAAGGCCCCGCTGTAAAGGCGGGCGGTCGTCGGCGGAGGACTGGACGTAAAGGCTGTGCCAGTTTCCCAGTCCTCCTCCAAACAGACGATGCGGGAGTGCCGCTGGGTTATTTTAGTGGGTATACCGGAACTTTCCCGGGGAGTCCCACATAGCCCGTCCCCATTCCCCCAATGGGCGGGTATGCGTAATGCATTTTTTCCCAGCGTGACCAAAACAAAAAAAAAAAAAAAAAGGGTAGGTAGGGTAGGGTAGGTAGGGTAGGGTAGTGTAGGGTAGGGTAGGGTAGTGTAGGGTAAGGTAGTGTAGGGTAATATAATAATTCAAAAACATGATAATATTTCAAAAACATGTTTAAAAAAAACATTAGATACGAAGAAAAAAAACCTTGTTCAGTGCTCGTTACCTCCGTTATCTAAAGATTTTTATGTAAAATTGTATGCTTCTAGACTTCACACTTAAGACTGTGCTTTATCATAATCATTTCAGACAAAAGATGTCCACTTCTGAGCATAAGCCTCCCCCAAGGGTCGTCACATTGAACGATCCCGTGCATCTCGCATCTTGCTGTGCTTGTCTCGTAACTTTTTTTCTAAGTAGATTAATGGAATATCATAAACATGTATGCTATGTTTATGCACGTGCCTGTACCTATATTTAATCACGTAGGTAACAACTCAGTAACTAAGCACGATTTATGTGATCTATGAATATTAATGTGATTCATTACTATTGCTCCAGCCAGTTTCAAACTGAATGCTAATGTGTCTACGTGTTTTATAGCAGATAAATTATAGACAAGGAAGTTCTATAGGGAATATTATACGACTTTGGCATTTAGAGCTTTAGTGTGAACATGGATGTCATTTGTTATTTAGATGAGCTCTGAGAAATGCGTTTGAGAATGTTTTGAACGTAAGATAATATTTACACAGATATGGTTTCAAGACGTTCGCTGTCGTTATTACTGAAAAAAATAAAAAACCACCGCGTATCGCGCGAGTCGATTCTTTGGCAGCAAACTTGTTAAACGCATGCAATAACAAGTATTGTAGTAGTCCGAGCGAAAATACAAATGCTTTTGCATAAAAATCAATCGTCCAAAAAATATTTAAAATAATTTTACACCCTAGGCATATTGTGCTTATACGTGAAAATCAATTTGAAATCAAGGCAAAATTAGCTCTTGCCTTGATTTAAAATTGATAAAAAAGCCCTTTTTCGATAACAATATCAATTCGCTTCCATAAAAACTATGCGATGCTATACGATGTAAAATGCTATAGCGCGACTCGCGCGAATTCGCGACTCGAACGAACTTCGTCTTTGACATATTTTCGCGGCGATGTTGCCGTACCGTGTAAAAGCCCGTCACGTCGATGACCCGCACCGCTACATCGCACCGTTCCACGTTGACGACGTCGAGACGTGGTGATGGGGACAAGCACTTAGCTAGCAAAAAAATGTGATGATTTGAAAACTCAATTTACAAAAACAGCATTGTAACCATTTTTAATGCCGCGCCATGTTGGTATATTGTCAGACAGTATAGTTACTGATGTAGGCTTCGCAGATGCCAGTGAAAAGGCTTACGGGGGAGTGGTTTATTTTCACGTTTTGAATGCTGATAAGGTCTCGGTTAGTCTTATAAGCGCTAAATCTAAGGTTTACCCTTGCAAGGTCGTTTCTCTAGGAGTTGTGCGCTATACTTTTGTTAGTGCAGTTAATTAGCTCTAGTCAATGCTTGTAGGCACCGCATTGTTGTTGATAGAATTATGGGTTTTTCTGATTCTACTGTAGCTTTGTGTTGGGCACATTCTTCACCCCATCGCTGGGGCACATTTGTCGCTAATAGGGTGGCTCAAATTCAGTCCGAATTACCACTACAAAATCTCTTTCACGTCGCTAGCACAGATAATCCAGCCGATTTTCTTTCCCGTGTATTGCTACCTTCGCAAATTTTAGATCATCCGCTGTGGTTCTGCGCTCCATCTTGGACTCATAGTGTACTTGATGAATGGCCGGTGAAGCCCTTTAACCCAGCTGCCGTTTCAGAACCACCCGAGGGGAAGAAGCATTCGCTGGTAGTTTCGGTTCCACGTGAAGAGTCGATTATTTTATCGTTGTCTAATCGCGTCTCGTCTTGGACGAGACTTTTGCGTTGTGTGGTGTATGTCCGTCATTTTATAAAACTGTTACCCACACGCTGTAGTATAACCGCCGCTGATCTGGATAAAGCTGAGACAGTCGTACTTCGTGAATAACAGAGATTTTACTTAGCATACGAATTTAGAAATTTAGAGTCCAACCAACCTTGTAATCGCGCATTACAACATTTGAAACCTTTTTTGCAGGATGGTCTCATTCGAGTAGGTGGTTGTTTGAGAAATTCTGATTTAGGATTTGAACAAAGGCATCCAGTAGTTTTACCCCGCAAGGACCATATTTTAGATTTGATTGTAGATTATCATTATAAGGTAAATTTTCACGAAGGCCTGGACTTGTTGATGTCTATCCTTAGACATAAGTACTGGATACTTTCCGCTCGCTATTTGATTCGTGCTAGAGTGCACAAATGTGTGCCCTGTTTTAAGTTTCGCCCGCGTTTTATCGAGCCCGAAATGGCCGATCATTGCTCTTGCCGTGTTGTTCAATCCGCTAAACCTTTCATACACACCGGTACCGACTTCGCCAGCCCGTTTAGAGTAACTATTGCCCGTGGTCGTGGTATACGCCCCACGAAACCTTACGTTTGTCTATTAATTTATATGACAACTCGTGCGGTTCATATAGAAATGACCGGTGATTTAAGTACGCAAAGTTTTATGTCCGCGTTTAAGCGTTTTCTGTCGCGCCGTGGCCCCGTCAAACGTTTCTACTCGGACAACGGTACTAATTACGTTGGAGCTCGCCGTAGTATCTTGGAGTTACACGCATTCTTGCGATAAAAGTATTATCAGAGTGAATTTGCTCATGTTTTGGCCGAGAATCGTATTGAATGGCATTTTAATACGCCCGCTGCTAGTCACTTTGGTGGCTATTCGGAGGCTAATATTAAGAGCCTCAAGGCGCATCTGTTCCGCGTTCTAGGCATACAGATTCTCTCTTATGAGGAGCTGAGTACTATACTCGCTCAGATAGAGGCAGTAATGAATACTCGTCCACTGTGTCGAACTCTATCTAGTGACCCGTTGGAGTCTTTAGCTTTAACGCCGGCTCACTTCTTAAACACGACTCCTCTTAAGTATTTGCCCGCTATTGATGTTGATGAAGACAGACTGCATCTCCTAAAGCGTCACGCTCTTTTGGATAGATTAGTTCAATCGTTTTGGAGGCGTTGGAGAATAGATTATTTGCACACGCTGTAGTCGCGTCAAAGGTGGAATACTCCATCGAACCCAGTCACCGTTGGTACTGTGGTAGTTTTAATGACCGAGAATGCGCCCCCTCTACACTGGCCTCTACGTGAATAGTAAGAATTAAAACCACAACCGGTTCATATTTACGTCCGGTTATCCGCCTTTGTCCTCTGCCTAATCAGCAGCAGTTTCAACTTAGTTTAGAAGTTGTAGTAACGCTTTATTTACATATTTAATTTAGGAATAGGTTAGCAATTAGAGGTTACACCTGAATTTAGTTTTTGAATAGTTTCGCTTTTTGTTTTTTTTTTAAGATAAACCTTCAAACCCGGGGAGAATGGTTGCGCCAACATGCAAAATATGATTGGCATCCGCTTTTTCCTGTACCAATCCCTTTTCCGCACATCCTCGCGAGTGAACAAGAAGATTTGCTCCGTCATTTTGTTTGGGAATTACTTCCGAATTGAACCACATCGCCTACATATATGGCGTCACCCCGCTCCGTGAAAATTATTTATAACTTTGGAATCATCGCGTTTTCGCATGTAATAAGACTATAATCAACAGTTTGTGTTTGTGATTAACGTGTGATGACAGTAACAACTTGAAGCCCAGCTGCCCTTGAACCCTGGTGAAGTGTATCAGTGCCACAACGACGCTACCATGCGGCTCCAGAAAAGGTTTGTGCATCCTTCCCTAATTACTTTCGGGTTGTATTCTGTTATCCAACATCCCTGCAACTCGAATTACCTATCATCAAGTGTTTGTCAATCGTTTTGCTTCGCACCGCACATACAGTCCACTAAACCAGCCCTAGTTGCCAGCAATAGTGATTTGAAAATTTCATAATAATATTTATTTCTCTATGATCGTTACAATCTACGGAGGAAATTATCATCATACTATTTACTGACCGCGACTACATCCGCATTTAAAGTGTTTTATTTTTCCAAACGGTAATACCTTCCACAGTTACTGGGATACCTATCCTATCTCTTAATCCAGGTGGTTCATCCGTGTGCACAGTTTTATCCATTCAACCGGTAAGGCGTGAAGAGTTAACAAACAAACAGAACAACACGAATATAAATGGAGTTACTTTCGCATTAATAACGTTATTATAATTAATTGCAGCGATTGAAGCTTCTTTCGAAAGTCGAAGTCCTCAATAATGGAAACGACGTCATTTTGAGCATCAAAAACATTATTAAATAGAAAAGCTTATCAGAAAAGTTCGGTGACAGAGTAACTTATCTGAAATACATCACGTTTCTATTTTAGCATACACTTTTGCCTTATTATATGCTCGTCAAGAAATAAGGAACCTATTGTTTTAAAATGACGTTGGTTTCATTTTCATATAAAAAATATTGCAATTTTTCAAACTTTCATTACTAGAAGCCAAAGTTTTGTGGGCAAGAAATCAGTATGACGCAGACTGACGATGCCCAAACTTTAAGCGTAGAAACACCAATAAGAATATTACTTAACTTTGGCGAAGGCCATCTATACCCAATATTGATCTGCTGAGGTCCATAGAACATCTAAAGTTGCCTAATGGTCGTATTAGGATCCAGTTTGATAGATGGTTCTTATCGGAGACATGATCAAGAGTAATAATTGCGGCATTTCTGTAAAGACATTTTCGTTTAGTTTACTTACTATTTAGTACCAATAGATCAAAACTGAAGATAAACTTTGTTGACAAGGCGTCACCCGCATTATTTTAGAAGCAGTACAGAGTTATTTTAAATTTACTGGAATTATTTTAAGGAGCAAAAGCAGTCAGCCATAAACACAGTTTCTGTTAAATATGGATAAAACAGATCTTCAGTACATTTTAGTTGGTATAACAAGACAGAATGTAGGGGCCGACTGATTTAAATTCCAGTTTAAAATTTGCCAGTGAAATTTATTCATATTCATGGTATACTTTCACCCGGTAATATTTTTTTTGGTTTCGATTTAAATCATAATTAAGAATTTATTATGCATAGTTTATTTTTGATTAAATATTAAAGAATCAACAACATTAAATCACTAATTCTCGTACACTAATATAAGTAAGCATCATTTCCTTGCACGTACCAGTTCATTTGAATGCATTATAGAATGTGATGCAACACACGCACGTGAGGCACGTGAGCACATTCGCAAGAAGTTTGCAGAATCATCACAAATTTTATTTGTTGGTTTTTGTTTCTCTATACGTATAGCATTGTTTGAATGTATGTATCTAAGTATATATTTATTCATCTTTTTTTATAATATATTCTTTTCTCTATTTATCCTATCATTTAGTTGCGTCGGCCTTTGTAATTGTGCATACAATTAAATAAATAAACACCAACACATAATTGCACTCCTCATCCTATCTTGCAACACACTACCAGTATCTTCTGCCAGTACTCCTCATAAAATATATCTGCTCGTATTTACACATCAGCATACTGAGTAATATTTTACGATAGCGTATGTATTTTATTCCACACTTGTGAACGTGGTGAGTGCCGAACACTCGAGGTGAGCGTTCTCGCCACATTTATAGTTCTAGTCGTTATTTCTGTGTTTTTATGACAAGGACAAATATAGGTTATAAGTTTATAACTACCCACAGCTAGGTAGGCACTTGAAACTTGAATGACAATGGGTGTCTAGAAAATTTCAGAGTTAATTAGGTGGCAAGTTTAAGTTAGACGAGCTTAATAGTGGGAATTTGTTCTTCGATTATCGTGTCACCGTCATTTACCGAAATATTTTTTCTTTTTTAGTGTAAATTTTGTTACAGTGCTGTATTTGAAAATTATGAGTTTTCAAATCATCATAATTTTTTGCTATCTAACAAAAGCGTTACTATTAAGGTTTCTTACGTCTTCTTTATCTACACACGGTTTGCTGTGACAAATTATTTAGAGCAGACACGGGTTTGTCACATTGAAAAAGGGTCTTAATACTAATTCTGTAGCGAATTTACGGATACGTCTTACACACAGTTAGGGTTAGGGTGGTTACGCACTACACGTCCGTGTCCACGGAGACACGATCACGATCCGTGTCCGTGACTTGACTTTCGAGTTCAAAATGTTCTGAATTATGACGGACAGAGTTCAGATGTAGTGCGTAAGCTTCCCTACAAAAAGTACTACGACTACTTCGGAACCGAAATTTCAAGGACACGGATCGGATGTAGTGCATAACAGCAAAAAGGCAACAGGCTTATTCCATTATTCTGGTTTATTCAGTAAAGCAGACTACTAAAAATCAATCTACCTAACGTTTGCCCAACTATATTGTCCGGATGCTATAATTATGATATAACTGTAACTGGTTAACACAATACCCAGAAAGGGAGAACCGGTAAGACATAAATTAGGAAGAAAATTAACAAAGCTTCACACTCCTATCCAAGAACACTACAGACAATGGATTATATAAAACCAATTGCCTTTCGCCGTGAAATATATCTCTGACGTCACAAGGCATGTCAGTTACAACCACGTTTTCTAAAATAGACACTGGGAGTGAAATTTATAGGAGCGCAGAATCGTCTCGTGCCAGACGATTCAAATAGAACTTATAAAAGCGGACTCGGTTACTAAGTCAGGTTGCATAGTTACATTAGAGTCTAAAGTAAGGTTAAAACGGATTCTCATTAGAGTAGTTTAGGTATTTAAAGTAATTTTGAGGAAGTTATTTGCATGGGTCTGTAAGTTTTATCAAGGTTCTATAAAATCGCTATTGTTTGGCTCTGTAAAATACTGTTTTTCTCTTTCAAATTTAAAGTTGTTGTGACTCTTCTAAGATTGAGAATATTGCTAAAAGCCGCTTGAATATTGTCTTTTCTATCTTTCCTTTGTGATAAAATATGATAGGTCATATTATTAGTTTTATGATAAAATTTTCCTAATCAATCTTAATTATTTAAATTGACTTACCTACCTTTTACATATCTTTTAATTCCTGGCTTGTTTCTTGTTGCTAGATAGCTGCTATTTTAAGTTCGTGTGACATTAATTTCACTTACCAGTCTGTGGCAATTTGAGCGATAACTGACTATTTCATTTTAGGTCCTACTTCGTTATGTGAGCTCCCAGTAAAGTTTTTCAGTGACAATATAATTTAATCTTCTACCCGACACTCCGTGTTGTCCTGAAAAAGTATCCCCCTAATAAAAGTAAATCCTACAAATTGTTTTTATACATTATAATCACGAGTACCAGCTTCGCTTATGACTTCATAAAACGTACGTATAGTTTATCATGTCTGAACATACTTGCGTGGAAATCCTGTTCCATTTTTTACGCGTGGATTGGTTTGTCTTTATTTATGATAAGTTGTTCTTGAATACTGGCAAGTGTTGATTTGTATGTTTTAGTAAGACTACATTGATGTTTCTGCGTATTCTACTATTTTGAGTGACAGAAATAGAATCTTTATCTGTAAAATGTTGTTTCTTATTTTACAGATTTATCAAGATCGTTTTAGATTGCTATTTAGAAGATTAGTCGCTCAAATGTTTGGTAGAAATGCTGACCGTCCAGGGTTTGCTGTATAGATAAAACAAGGCCTTTAGTCATATCAGTTTATTTTAGTTTATGAAATTAAAAATCTTCAAAATCCAATGATAAATCGTGAAAAAGTTCTCCTTATTGCACACCCAATAAATAATAAATTAGAACTTTGAGACGTTGAACAATTATATTAAAAGGTAAGCAATTTTTTAACACAAAAACCTGAAACAACCCTTATTAATGTTAATCTTTGCCCAGACCAGACATATTTAAATCTACCTTAATAATCCAAGGGCAACGAATAATATGTAGTCGTATCTAACAAAGCAGAAACCTGTAAAATATAATCCTGGGTGGTAAATCCTTGCCGTCAGATATAATGGGTGCCAATTACTTACGCGTATCATATCGGCCTCGTCTAGGACCTGCTACTAAAGCGTACTTACCTACGTCTTAACCACATCTCTCAAGACTTATTTTTATTCGTGAGCTCCTTGATACGGATTTGTTAAATCTTCTGTCGTTTTCCTCGAGTTTTTTGGGTATAAATTCATAAGTGCGTAATTTTATGTGCCCCAAAAAATATTTTACTCATAGTATGTACCATCTTTTATAGTTTCTAAATTATTTGAGGCTTAATTTCAGTCCGAAATATTAAATTGTACCCAAACAGAAAAACAAGCCGGCAGGCTTGTTATTCGTTAAATAATCCATAGGCGATAATATTACATATTCCTAACATAAACATAAAATAGAAATCTGCAAAATATAATCCTGCGTGGTGAATCCTTGACGTCAAGTGTAATGGCTACCAATTACTAACTAGTTTCACACCGACCTCGCCTTCTCTTCTAACACTTTTCTTGAGCTGTTTGGGTATAAATTCTTTGGTGTTATAAAAAAGGGATGTAAAAAATATTTTGTCTTAGTTTCTATTCTCATGTATTAAATTGCCCAGTCACTGGGTTGTGAAAGACAGATAGGTGTAAAACCACCACATGTAAAATATTAAGCTGAATCCAATATATTTCAGCAAGTCTAGGTAGATACCTTTTTTAGAAAATGAAGAAATTGAGACTCCATTTCGATCATAAAAGTCATATAAATATGAACAATGACAGCCTGAGGTCATTTAGTCGTTAGTGGATGAGTGGGTTTAGTCATTCTGTCAGCGATAGCGATTGTCAACAAATCTAAAATGAATTTTATCGACACGCGCTACCAAAATATTCGCTGTTAAAATCCTAAACATTTTGAACATTTTACAACCGTCACTCCATAGTCATCCTTGATTGAATTTCTCTTCATCTTGAGTTTAAATATTTATTTATTATCACATATAATTGTTTTTACCTGTAAAAATACCCAAACTAATAAAAGTAGTCATGATTTTCTAAAAATATGGACTTAAAACTCACCGACAAACATTACATTCAGCAAATCATCGTTATTTTATCTCAGAAAAGCAATTCATCCCAGACGTCATCTCCACAAGTATACACAGAGAGTAAGATCTGGGTTTTATGACAGAAAAAATATTTGATAATATTTACGTCTAAGAAGATTGAGCGACACCCCGTCGAGACCCAAATTAATGTCGAGCATAAATACAAATACTCCAAGATCGTCTGACTTGCAACTTTTTTATTACGGTGACCATAGAACACGGAATCATCGTGGCGGTGTCGGTAGTGACACTCGACAGCATGATTTGCTATCTATACTTAATATTGGAAAAAGATAATGCGAATTTTGTAAGTCTGTGTGTATGTGGAGGGTAATTCCGGAACAACTGGACCTGTTCGAAAAATTCTTTTGCAAAGCTGTGGCGTGCCTATAGTTACTTATGATTAACGTGGCCGAACAATTTTATAACTAGACGATGACACATTACCGTCTCTAGCAGCCGCCACCAAAGTGTTTCCGAGGTCTGTGATGGTGACGAAAATTACGATCAAGTTTCACAGAAAATTGTTTTACGACGAAAACAAGATTTACTTCTAGAAATGTGGCGTAGTTATTAGGTTTTTGGTGTTTGTGAAAGAAAAATCTACAGTTATTCTGTGCAATACTGTAGTGCTACTATATTTTATTTTTTGTAACGGATTGTTGTTGTTCAGATCAGACCGGAATATTTTTTTTACCGTTATTACTCTATGTAGTTGAATAATGAGTCAAACTATTTTTTTCCTTAACATAATATGCATTTTTTTAAAATTAAATGTATGAGAAAGTTTGAACATTAAGATTCACTTAAAGTATGGTCAAATAAAAACATTTCGGTAAAATATATTACTAATATTATCATCATCATCATCAGTATCGGCCATTCAGTGTTCCTACTACTGATAGACAAGCCTCCTCTCTGTTTGAAAGAGAATGGGCCGTAATACACCAGATTTTATAGGAATGATGATGAAATAATTTGCACAAAGTAAAGCACCTGCCGGGGTTTGGACCCAAGACCTAGGACACGTAAGTCGGGGCCGTTGCCATTGGGCCACCAATGCTCTCACTAATATTATACAAAACAATATTTGCATGAGCTTCTTCTAGAAAGTGTTTTGTTACTTAAGCTAGAACTTTCCAAGATTTTATCAACTCCTAATCACCTATGATCCAGATAAGATTACCAAGTTAAGCCACGTAGTCTTCCTATACCATTCAAAAGATATAATAGAAGTGCCAGCCACTCGAAGTCAAGTAATATAAAAAAACTTTTTATCAAAAATCAAACCGACTTTCACACAAAATATCCAAAAAAACACTACAAAGCCAAAAATAACTTACTGTTCCGAAGTCAGCTTTGTAGTGTTTTGTTTTGGAAGTCGGTTTGATTTTTGATAAAAAGTTTTTATTTTCCTCTTTTTAGTTTTGGTAGGTATCTTCAATTAACATGAAATTCATTTATAGCCAAAGAACATCCTATGACGATTCCAATAAGCCCAAACACGACTAGAATACATAATTTTATTTCGGAGTTCCAGTGGCCATTGTGGTCTTTTCATCAGTTCTACTTCACCAAATGATACTTTCTGAATGCAAATGATTGCACTATTGATGAAAATACCAAAATCACTATGTATTTGCCTATAATTTTTGAGGAGGTCCCTCAATTTCTCTAGGATTCCATCTTCAGATCCTGGTTTCCTTATCATGGTACCACCATTATGATATCTCTTTTTTCAACAAAAAATAATAATCAAAATCGGTTCATCAAAGACGAAGTTATCCGCGAACACACATTAAAAAAAACCGGCCAAGTGCGAGTTGGACTCGCGCACGAAGGGTTCCGTACTTGGTAAATTGCGGTTTACGATTTATGACGTATTAAAAACAAACTACTTACTAGATCTCGTTAAAACCAATTTTCGGTAGTAGTTTACATGGTAATGTACATCATATATTTTTTTCAGTTTTATCATTCTCTTATTTTAGAAGTTACAGGGGGAGGACACAAATTTTACCACTTTGGAAGAGTCTCTCGCGCAAACTATTCAGTTTAGAAAAAAACAATATTAGTAACCTCCATATCATTTTACCTACTGAAGACCTATCCATAGGATACCCCAAACGTATGGGTTTGATGAAAAAAAATATTTTTAGTTTTAGTTTCAAGTATGGGAACCCCCAAAATTTATTGTTTTATTTTTATTTTGGTGTGAAAATCTTAATGCGGTTCACAGAATACATCTACTAACCAAGTTTCAACAGCATAGTTCTTATACTTTCGAAAAAAGAGGCTGTGACATACGGACGGACAGACAGACAGACAGACATGACGAATCTATAAGGGTTCCGTTTTTTGCCATTTGGCTACGGAACCCTAAAAAACGGTCGAATTGAGAAACCTCTTCCTTTTTCGGAAGTCGGTTAAGAAGCAAATAGTTTCCGCCACGCCGTTGCACGGTTACACCGTAGCACTGCTACGTTGTAGGACGGCTACGGCGTAGCACATCTACGGCATAGCAGGTCTACGAGTAGTCCGTTCGACTAAACTTACGAGGCTATTACGTTCGTTTTCTGTGAAATTCATCTTGTTAGTAATTTTGAGAATACTCTCCGATACAAAGATCTTACCTAAATATTGTGGGTGAGTACTTTCCTTACGTACGTAAACTTTTCTTTTTACACGAATACTTTTTATTCAGCATACACAAAATGAGAAAATGTTAAAGTGGTCTGTCTTTATGCAAAATCATTAAATAAGTATGTTTTGGATTTTACCTGAAAATTAAGTACCTTTAATAGAATTTTAATATAGAACTGCATACTCTGTTCCCAGAAAGTGCAGGTAGAATTGTATGATACAATCAAAAGTGGTGATTCAGTTTAGGTCTCATGTAGGCAGGCCTTTTTCTGTCAACAAAAGAAATCCAGAATTTAGAACCAGATTAGATTTCGCCTATGCCTTTTCTTCATCGGACTACAAGACGTTCAGCAATGCGCCATCGGTACATGGTGGACATCCTACCTATACGCACAAAGCGTTTTGCGAATATTTTCAGTGTACATACAGCTAAGAATGGTATCCCCCTGCCGGAGTCTTAGTTTCCTGATAGCTACAACCTAGGTGTGTTTAAATCAAAAGTGAATAGATTACTTCAAGGCAAGCGTTTTTCACAGTCGACCACAAAATTGCTTACAATCGGGCAAGTTAGTGGTCAAACGCGAGCCTATCGTTAAATATAAAAAACCAGCCAAGTGCGAGTCGGACTCGCGCACGAAGGGTTCCGTACCATTGTCGCAAAAAAACGGCACAAAAATTACGTTTGTTGTATGGGAGCCCCACTTAAATATTTATTTTATTCTGTTTTTAGTATTTGTTGTTGTAGCGGTAACAGAAATACATCATCTGTGAAAATTTCAACTGTCTAGCTATCACGGTTCATGAGATATAGCCTGGTGACAGACAGACAGACGGACCGCGGAGTCTCAGTAATAGAGTCCCGTTTTTAAAGCAAATTTTTTCTAGATTCGACGAAATTTCTTGAATTGAAATACCCTATTAAATTCATTGAGACTTCAAAGTTTAAACTCCAGTTCCTTCTTAAAATATTGACGTAAAACGTGTCCCTTAAATTGTTCACCGACACCATCACATGTTATGTTATTCTTATCTCTAATTAATCTTTAGTGTGTCACCCACGGCCACGGGCACGGGTCCGGGATACAATCTGTCAGTCGGAGACATGTTTATGGGTTAGCGACCAAAAAGGTTAAGCGCAGAAGGTTTGGAACTATGATAGTGCCGGCTTGTATTGAAAACCGTTTCGGTACAAGAACCGTACATAATTATAGACCTAAATAACCAATTACAGTTTTGTCATTCGGTAAACTTGGTTAACTGCGTAGCATTATTGGAGCCAGATATCAATTTTGAACCTCTTTTTGGACAGTTTAGTTTGCAAAATATTCTTTGATTTACATATGCAATTTCAGTTATGAAGAAATTATAGCCATCAATTTATTTGTATAAAAATATTTTTAAACATCCAAGTCGATTTGGAGCAGTATCCAAAAGTAGTAAAAAATATCCTGTTGTAACTATTTTTTTTAGAGCAAAACTATTAGTTACACGAAAAAACCAAGTTTCAGAAAATATATTTTTTGCAACGTTTTAACTTAGCTGTTACTAAAGAGTATGCTTTAAAAAGTAACCATTTTACGGCACTTAAGCAGTGAAAGGCCCTTAAAGGTAACTAGTACACACAGACTTGAAACAATGCGGTAATGCGAATTGCACCAGGCTCATGATTTT